>SNQN01000943.1:89182-108865 GCA_008642245.1 Bassia scoparia
ATTATGTTCGATTTGTTTGTTAACTTCTAGTTTCTTCAATTATGTTTAGTGCGTGTGAAGATGGTGGTAGTGATGTTTTGTGTCTAACGATGCGATTTGATGGCAGTGAGGTGCGAACTTGCGGTTGATGACACGAAGTTGAAGTGGAAATGGTGGGGCGGTGGTCTTCCTATGGTGTTCAGTGATCTGTGTTAGTGTGTAAGTGTTAGTTATTTACTTACCTTTTCTCTCCTCAAATCACCAATTAATCCTAATCTATCTCCTAATTATCACTACCACTAGGATTTTTTGACCAAGTCGCGTGCACACAATGTTGACTTATATTGTCTACGAGGAGAGAGCATGTGCACCAAATGCTCAATAAATTCCGATTCAGAATATTAGAGCAACTTAAGAGATCATGATGCAGTGATACTAAGAACAACAAGAATATTCTATTGTGACCTCATGTAGAGTACGTTAACCATAACTTTCCTAAATTGTTGTCCAGAAATGCATTCCAACCTGCATGTGAAACCATTTCTTCTCCTTTCACCTCTCTCACACTCCCTCCCCCTCCCCTCCTCTCTCTCTCCTTCCCATAGAAAGGAAAATGTACCAGAAAATGTACTTATGAGGTTGTGAGTTGAACAAGGGACAAACAATTTAGCATACAAGTTGTTTTAAACCACTAACCAGACCAGAAAGTCTAGTTTGTTACATAACCGACATTCATTCACAAAAATTAGTTTTAGCTTACATATTGAAGTGTGCAGCAGTGCACGCAGGTTCCTCCTTTCAGTGACCACCTTCTACAGCTCAGCATCAGAGCATTCCAACATCTGTAATTGAAAAGTGATCAATCATCTACAAACTTGTATAGAAATACTACCCTAGTTTCAAAGACCCCATCCAGCAAGCATCTACCATACTAAGGGCCTGAATGAAATCCTGTATTATAATTTCTTCTAAACTATTTTGACAGCACAGAGGAGAGAACAGAGATGCAATGGTAACACTTACACACCCCCCTAAATTAGAGAGGCTGGTCTAATAGATTGAACAAAATCACTAGCACTACCCCACAAACTAACAAAAAAAAGAGTTTAATAAGAACATTAAATATACAATCACGTCAAGAGCCATTTAAATAATTGCTACATTTTGCAGCTTTGCTCCTTCTGATTACAAGCAACACGCTATTTTTTCTTCAGGCTTTGCCTGACAAGAGGATCAAAAGCTTCAGAACATCATAATATTACATCTTATGTCTTTTATTTATAATAAAGAAAAAACATACTGTCTTCTGTTGTTGTTTCTGCCTTTCCAATCTGGCTTTACCCTTGAGGCAGATTCAACATCAACCCCTCATTACTGGCACATACTCAAGAATAAACTATATGATGCTTAGGTAACAATCTGATTTGAACGCAATTATTATGTAAATACCAAAATAATACCACTGCATTGAACCATCTACTCTGAAGCTCTGGAATTTTGGCTCCTTGGCAGGTTCCTAGGATCAGTTTATATCAATGCAGAGATAAGGCATACTGATAAGTAAAACAATTACAATGTTTACAATGATGAATTTTTCTCGAGAGGGATATCTCCCTGCTTGTTTTGCCTAGGAAAAGCCTCTCTATAAAGCTTTGCAGTGCCGCTCCGAGCTTCTGCTGTGCTCTTTCCGGCAGCACGCTCTGCTTTGAGTTTTGCTTTTCTTGAGGACTTATCTGAGAAGAAGTTTCCTCGGAAGAAACCTTCCCGCTTCTCTTGAACTCGGAAGCTACTTTCTGAGTGTCTCCACGTTCTGCCTCTCTGCTGCATCTCTCTTGTCTTTTCCTGGCTTCAGCAAAGGCCCTCTCCAGCTTCACGTATGCCCTTTAACTGCAAGTTTTTCCTTTCTTTCCTTCTCTTTCCTGTTCATTGTTATGTTGCTTTTTTGTTCCTTTGCTCCACTTTGAGGACATCATCCATCTCTTGTGTAATGTCATACTACAGATTTTACAAGCTTCTCTGATCCCCTACCTTAATTTCTGATCTGCTCCACATCAACCGAACATCGCCATCTATCTCTATTGTGACCTGTTCTACTCTTCCCTGCTCTCAAACCACTTTCCTTCTGGAGCTGCTTCCCCAACTTGCTACCTTTCCCCATTATTGGCACATCAGGTTTCTTTCATTCAAGATCTCCAGAACGGTGTTTATTGGTCAAGCAGCTGTCTAAGATTTGTCCTTGTGAGTAGTGTTACTGTTACTTTCATGGAACCCCAGATTTACTTTGACGCCCTCAAAAAGAGAGGTGGCCTCAGTTCCCTTCTTTCCTCTCTCGACAACATGCTTTTGGGTTATTTTCAACATTATTCTGCTAACCTGATTGGGATACTCACATCTCTAGCTGCAATCTCGCACACTGCAGTCTACTTGTCAGCAGAATTTCTACGCTTCCAGCAATCAATTCATCCAAACTCTGATCCATCTCTAAATCAGTCTCTGTTACCTTCCAATACTGGTCGCTCGGCTGTCGCCATGCTCCCTTATCAACATCTCTTTTCGTTACTGCTTCAACAACCCCGGGAAACTTCCATTCCTGGTTCACTCGCAGTATTCTATCCTCCACATGCAGCATCTCCGAGATTCATAGAAAACAGCTTGATTTTCCAATTTTCCTGAGATTGAGGTTCACCATTTTTCACTCAGATCCCTTCCTCAGAACATAACATTTCACTTGAAGTTCACATGAAGATTGCTGGCCATTGCAACTTCCATTCATTGCTAACGAGTTTGTAATACTTTCATTAAGGAGGTGTTACCTCAGGTCATTCTCTTAATCAGTTCGCTTGCTATAGATCAGGACGGACCAATCCATTTTAATTTCGGCTCAAAAGAGCTATAGTATGTCTATCATACTTTCATAACGTTCTCAGGATATATGCGCTTGATATCAGAATTGCTTCACAAAATTACTGCCTCAGCTTTACTTTGTCGCACATTTTGTGTCGCCCTCTTCACGATAAACCACAGTCCGCTTGCACAGTCACTTGTGCTGCAGTCTCCTCACATTAACAGTTTGATCTGGTTCATTTTTCTTCCCCCCAATGTTTGCCTGGAGCTCTTCATGTTTTGGTTTTATTCATCCCTTCTCTCTGGAAAATACACCTTCAGTGGGCTTCAAATCCTTCTGTTTCTGAACCACATTTTATATTTTCATTCTTATTTAAACTGCATGTCTGTTTTCAGCTGCCTTTAACCTTCCACGTCATCTTGTCAGTTCTCTCTGAAACTGATTACATGTGCATCAGCATGGTCCACGGTTTCACTGCAGTATTCTCATCCAGACATGTTCATTGTCACTCTTCATAAATCATGTTGGTCTTCATGCCAGGAATGGATAAAGTCTCCTATCAATCATATTGTTATTGTTGGAACTAATGCTCTCACAACATCTGCCCGCTTCTTCAGCACAAATACTTCATATGTGCCCGCAAGGGGTATGCTCCTTGCACTATCTCAACATTTTCTTCATGATAAGGGCTATGTGTTCTTCTCCCATATCATCTGACCACAGTTTGCAAGTGAACTATGTGTGCCCAGTCAAGGAATCAAGCTGCTCCTCCATTCTCAAATTCTTCAGTTGTGACATTACATCAGCTCCCTTGCTATCAAAATCTTCTATGTACTCTTATGAGGTGTTCCAGTGTCCTTGTGGCTGCCAAATATTAGGCTCCCAGTTTTGTCATTTCTCCTCGCTTGAACTCCATCACATTCATCTTCCTCTCCACCTTGATGACAATTCTCACCGTTCAACGCACTGCAACTTCACTCTGGAAAGGAAGTGTTCATTGTTGACTCATTTATACTTGTCTTGGTCATTCTTAATCTGAGACTCTCTGACTACGTCCCTTCTTCCTTTTGTCAGAAATGAGGATACATTTCTCTGATTTATAAAAGCAAGAACTGAAAATTTGCTAAGCTTAGGTTCTGCTATCTGATACATCACTTTGTTCCAACTTTCCTGCTTTGCATTGAACCCTATTTCTTTTCCTCTTTCACAGCATCTGATTCAATTTATTTTTCTTCATCTTCTGAATTGTGATAGCTGAGTAGGTCAGTAGTAAGTAGTAGTAGTACCTGGTTCTTTCTTTTTTTTCTTCCAAACTTCATGATCTTTCTAATGATGTCACTTCTTCAGATGCGCTGATGTTTCATTTGGCTCGATTCTTCATCCTCTTTCTTTTCGACTCAGTCTGCAGGACATAAGCTAACATTTTATTTCTTCACTCCGTATAATTGATTCAAGTGCTTTGCCGCTCCATTTCCTCCCTCAATCTCTTCTTCTCTCATCCATATAGCCTTGCATCTGTTCATCAGTATCCCATCCTGAAAAAAATATTTTGTGCTTCAAAAATGGGCCACTTGAGTATTGCAGTAACATGTTTCTTTCTAAAGGGACAAGGTGACACACTCTCGACTGAAGAAAACTATCCCTCTTCGGCTGTTAATTTGTTTATCTATGGTTACCCATTTTCTTTGCTACGTCACCTTTAGGTATCCTTAACCTCAAATCTTGAGCTGACCTCCGTTCCAAGATGACTTTGCCATCGGATCTATTTCAGCTTCCTCATGCCTCTGCAAGGCGCTTGCAAACAGCGCAGCTGTGATTTACATCCAACTCTTCAGCAAGTGATGGAGTGATCCACGCCACCTCTTACAATTCTTTTGAGAGCTCTGAACTTGAGTTATCGGATATTTATAATGTTCTCAACAGGAAAAACGAGGCAGACATGAAGAGTACATCTCAGGCTGCACATTACATGGCAGCACAGGTCATTTTAGGCATCAAAGAATTAACTACCAAAACGAGGTTTCTCAGATCCCATTCTGCTCCAAGAATAGTTTATATCATTAAATCTAGACTAGACTCCTGGAACGCTTCCTTCTTTTTACCTTTCACAACCAACGCAACTCGCATTTTCAAACCTTAGATGGACTTGCTCGAATGACTTGACAGTTTCATGAGAGCCATCGACAGAAATTGATCACCTGCCCGCTGCTATTGAAAGCTGCATCCTCCTATTCGTCTGTCAGCACCCATCCAACTAGTATATATGATGTTTCCTGGTCTTGTAATTAAATCTATGTGTTGTTCTCATTGTTCCGCAAAGATGTTGCGCTAACGGATCTTACTGCTAGACCAACTTCATCACTTAGTTGGCTTCATGAATTGGTTGGATCACTGCATTTGTTGCCGCTGATCTGAGCATTTTGATTCATTGGTATTATGCTTCAAAATCTCGTGTTGCTAAATGATGGAAAAATTCATTGTTGCTGCATTTTATGGTTGGCATGTGCCATGAATTTATCAATTGAATTACCAACTAACCAGTACTTTTTGTAGGCCGCACACTATCATGTTTTAGCACTAACATCTACCTAATATGCCTGAAGGATTTCTGCTTCTGCCAAAATTGGATCTAATTACTGCCTCATCCTGATTGCAGTGTTCGCTTTGAAGATTTTGAGTATCACTAAATTCATGCAACAAAAGCTCGAACATGAGTGCTTTCTTGCTCACCTTTAGCATTTCACTTCCATCTCACTGTCCCGAGCTCAAATGCTTCAGCTGTTCAGATGATCGACAAATCCATTGTTGTGACTCTCATCATGTTATCTCAGGTGTTTGACTAGGCAAGGATCTTCTGGTAGCACCAAACTTATGCAATGAATAGGCTCGACATGAGCGGGCTTTCTTGGCCCATTTTGCTTCATCCATCTCACTCTCCCAGGCTCAAAACTTCTGTTGTCAGATGATTGGCACAACAATCCAATGTAGTGAAATTTCATCATCTTTGATCCAGGGTTGACTAACAGAGAGTGCTGAGTTCACTTACTCATGCATATAACCTCGACGTGAGCGGCTGTCTGGCTCACTGCTGCATTCACCAACATCTCACATCCTGACTCAAAATGTTCCTTGCTGTCAGATGAGTGGAAACTCCATTTGTGGAGATTCCCATCTCTTGACCACAGTCTAGACTTGACAAGTCTTAGTAGCATAATTCATGCAGGAATTAGCATGAACATGAGGCTTTAGGCCGCTATTAGATTCATTGCCATTTCTCTGTCCCAAGCTCAGATATTTGGTGGTTAGATGATTGCAAAACCATTTGTGTGACTTTTCGTCATCCTAACATAGGTGTTGTTGACATGGTTTTGAAGTGCACTAACTCATGCATTGCCTAACAGAACATGAGCAGCTCCTTGGCCTACTTTGTAATCGTTGTCATCTCTTGTCCCACTCCAAAAAATGCTTTGTATGTCAAATGATTGGCAAAACCATTATGTGGCAACTGCTCAAAGAATTTGCTTTGAAATACCTGGTTGCAGTTTTGGCATGCCTCGATCGATATTGCAAAGTAGATTCAAGCAACACTATAAATGCAACCATATATAACAAATCTAGAATATAGAACATCATGCATGGTACGCACGTGCACAACATAAGTACATATTACTCATACACTCATACGTATAATACCTAGTTTAGAAGAGTACTGATCCGGCAGAATTACTAACTTGCCCAATTATAGGAATCTTTTGTTTTTGCATAACATCGAGGCAGATTGTATTTCTAATTTCACCTTGCATTAAACCTCTGGGAACTAATAGAGCACTGAATTTAACATAACCATTACAATACCAATAACACAGAATTCCAAGAAACATCCAGTCAAAAGAACTTTAAAATAAATAGTCTAGCAATCGGCATGAAAGTGACCGACATGTACCGACCTCCATCACTCATAATTTTCTATTAGTATTGAACCAACATTCAATGAGATCCCAATAAGCTTAATATACAACTAGTCATCAAAAATCTTTCAATTTCTATAAAGACAAACCATAATTTAGCCCAAGACCTTAGAAAAGAACATTTACAGCACATCACTTACAAGAAAATTTCAGTAAATTTATCAAACACACAATAAACCACATTGAAGCATATCAAGCAACCAACATTCACCAAAATTTATACAAAAAATAAACCCAAATCAATTTTAACTTTTTTTTTTCAAGTATAAAAAACTGCAAAGTTCTGTTTCTTCTTTTTTTTGTTTTTTTCAATGATCAATTAACTCTCGCATTAGGCAAACCACAAACTATCTCTCAATTCCCAAAAACCCAATGTATCATCGCTCTCTCCTTTTCTACTTACTTGCAAAGTTTTATCTTTTCTACTTTTGAGTTCAATGATTGTTGATGAATAAGGAACCCAAAACCATTGTTGGATCTTTGAACAAAAACTTCAGCATAATCTTTCCATGTAATTACTTGAATATTTCGCTTATTAGAGAAGACACCAAAAACGTCGTCGTATATGTGCTTAAAAGATGAACTACACCATGTGCTGAAACTTGGAGCTTCTGGATGAGGAGAAAATGAGCCCACTATTGCTTTACTTCCGCATAATTCCTCTAAAGCTCATACTCTACATCATGGATCTCAAAATGATTGTATAATAATTTATTCAAATGCTAATTTTAAATTAAAAACCAGAAAAGATAATACACACTAAGCTTTTTTTCAGCAACCACAAATTTAACTGCAATTGAAGAATGAGGCAGTACAATCATTTTACCATTCTTTTATTGAATTGAAAACCTTAAGAACGAAATTAACTGAACTTTTAAAATCCAGATTATTATCTTCTTAACAATGATTAAATGTTGTACACTAATGTAATCAGTTACTCACTCAAAACCATAAAAATGAACGTAACAGGGAAAATATGCTAGAAATTCAGAAATTATCTTCAAGTACAGTCGTAATAATGCATTAAGAACCCAGAAAATGAGAGTTTAAATGAACTTTTTTAGCAATCCCGAAATTAATTTCTACACAAGTGATCCAATAGGTAACTAAGTAAAAACTAAAAAATTACTCACTTTCAATCTCTTTTCCAAGAGAAAATCAGAAACCAAGAAAAAATGAAATTTCAAATGAACACATTGCATCCCAGATACTTTCTTCTGCAGAATTTAAAATTATGTGATAGATTTACCAACTATTTTATACTATGACATAAGAAAAAAACAGAAAACCAAAGAATAAAGATTAGCTGACTTTTTTTTAGCATCCAGGAAAAAACAGCTTGACAAATGAAATGAAAGATCCTTCATGAAAAAATGAATGAGATTCTTGATAATGGCTATAATTCAAATGATTGTCTGTGCTCAAGAAAAAATGGTTTTGGTTATTTCAATGAATTACAGAGGAGAGAGAGAGAAGGAAGAGGAACAAGGGATGCAAAACTCCAAAAGTGTTAAATTGAAAATGAGAGGAAAAAACACAAGTAAAAGATTTTTGCACAGAAAAAAAAGAATAAGCAATCACTTTCAAGCATATAATCTTGCTTAATATGAGTCAATGCGATTACCGAGTTAACCTTCTGACAAACGGTATTGTTGGTGTTTATTTTTTATTTTTTATGTCATTTTATAAGACATACGAAATACACAAATGTTTAAAAATAAGTTTATTATTCGTGTGAACTTTCATAAAGTGTGTCCTTTATTACCTCACTCTTCTCACTTGAATTCACGTACCCAGACCAATATTTCACCATTGTATTTCACGCTTCGTGTCTAATCATTGAAATTTTCGACTGAGGACACGAAAAGTTCGTAGGTTGAAAAAAATGCGCTTCAGAATGCTAAATGAACCATGGTTTGGGTTTGCGAGGCGGCAAACATGATGCTGTCTCGTTGCTTAATACCATGGTTCGTTAACAATTCTCTCAAGCGGATGACACGGTGATCGTGGGTTACAAAATTGAGGGGATGATTCCTTGAAAAAGTGAGCTTTATTTTTAACATTTTGGACTTCATTTAGCATCCCTTTTTACTTCCTTCGTTTTTAATTATTTTGTCTTCACTTTTATTTGCGTAAAGGATATGTCACCATTATGTGCTTAATTGGTTAACTGATCTGAACTGATTGGTTGAAGTGTGTTGAAGTGAGTAAATTAGCTTAACTGAACTAAATGGATAAATTGAACTGAACGAAGTCAGCTCAAATATCTGAAATAAAAGTGCGGAGTTTTGAACTAATCAAGCTATTTCGGACTGAAATGACTAAAATTATTAATTTGGTTGAAACAATTAAATATTCATAAATAATAATAAAAAAACAGGCATACAAAAGAAATAAACATTCATGTGGAGGGCGAGTGACGAAGAGCTTGTTAAAAAAATAGTTAGCAGTAATTGTAATTTCCGAATAAAAGATAGCGATTACTAAAAAAGAAAAGTATAATAAATTGGAAAATATTGCATTCTTAGTAAGCATCATTACAAGAGTAGTCAGAATGAAATGAGAAATTATACGACTAGTCAACTCAATGTGGTTAGTTATTGGTGTGTTATAATTAGGTCAACATTTAATGCAATCATTTTAGCTGTTGTATCTTTATTGATGGTTGTAGTTTCGGATCACATTGCTTGTACTTCTATCTTATCACATTGAGAAAATGGATGTGCTACATGCATGTTATTGACGTTAGGGTATAAGTTAACCTCAAATAGGCGGACCTTGAGACAGGAAAAATGTAAGAGGCTAAGTTTGATTTAGTTGATCTGTAGTCAGAAATAATAAAACTTTACACTATGTCATACAAACTCTTGTATGTATTATATTGGTAAATATAATTATATTACAAACTCAAAGGCATTTTCCCATTTTTTTAGATTAAAGCCAAGCCCCTGAACCAGAATGTAAAGTACCCGGCCTAGTGACTTCTAGGTTTGTTTTCACAAAACTACACTGGGGACGAACTGTAGGTGTGTTATTCATTACAAATTCTTAATCATTTATTTATGGATTTCGGATATTTCTATTACAGAATTTACTAGCTTGTCATTTGAAAATCCTTATCTCATAGTTTATTACTTGATGTTGTAGAATTTGAGCAATATTTCTCATTTGAAATTATCATAGACATCCACACTTATTTTCCCAATTCAAGAATTCGAATGAAATTCACATCCAACAACCATTATACATTTTGATTAGTCGTTTTACATTGAATGAAGTTGTACTCATTTTTCAGCTTTTCGTTATGAGTTTAATGAAGATTCAATCTTTAACCTATTTGTACACAATATCAGCTTACTATTAAGTCAATACATGCCTTTGATATCCGCACTCCACTCTTTTATACGTCCACTTCTGTACTCCTACTTCATATCAAGATTCTTTATTGTTTTGATCACTATTATTCTTTTATTTAGAGCTCCATAACATAGTGATTGCGATTTTTAAAGCCCCAATACATATTGATGAATAGAAAATTGTATTACACTAGCACCACCTAGCTAGTATTTGATATTGAGGATCCACCCTACAAATTGACAACTCTCCCTACATCGAGTTTTGATTGGTTAACAAAAATAACGAGGTGTTTGATAGATGATAATTGGAGGTGGGAATAAGAATATTATTCTCGTGTTTGTTATGTTGGAATGAGATTAAATAAGGGAAGAGGAATGAGAATAAAAAGTGGTGATCTTTCCCATGTTTCATAACCTAGGGGGTAGGTAATAGATGGAGAATTCAATTTTATTTTCTTTTACCTTTTTCTTTTGTAAAGTTTGTGAGACATTTTTTTAATCAAAATTGAGATAATACAATTTATACTTAGATTTATTCTCAAACCTATACCAAACATGAGATTGAGAATATTTTATGAATGTTCACCTTTCAATTCCTATTCCCATTTCCATTTTATATTTTAATATTTTCCATATTCACATTTCCACTTGTCAAACGCCCTGCAATTTTATATACATACACATATAATAATATTTTACRGTAGTGTGTCTAATAATAGAATCGACAAATTTGAGGATTACACAATCATTTTCCATCAATTTTATCAACAAGATTTCTTAAACGACATTAAATTACTTACCACTCTATCCGGCCATTGTACGAGTATTATTTATTACATATGGACAAAATTTTATGTATTATTTGGAGACAATGTTGATTTTTGTTGTGGGAGTTTTGGTAAGCCATGAGTTTAGTAACTTTAGTTAACCGAAGCACCAAACTATTCCGTACATCACATTTTCTCATGTGTTGGATGAAAGCYTATTAATTTGCATTCAATAAAATAAATTACCCCCCGCCTTTTAATTGCATCTAGCACTCAAACCCTCGTGTTTTCTTGTTGATTTTTAAGACTCCAATTGCATGAGTCAACTACACAAGTTTATTAGTGTCGGCTAAGTTCATTTACTTTAGCAGAAAATAAATTAGGTCGGTTACGAATTGAAATTGAACTGAATTGAAAATAAGTTGAAATAAACGGACCCTCAAAACTAGTTTTTTTTTCTCGTGTGTTGTTATACGATTTTAATCATTCTCATCTTGGACTTTTTTTGTGGCAAAGCGAAAGTTTAAAAATTAGACACCTTAACAATAGAGACACGTTTTTATGTGATCGATCAAATCCATACAAATGATTTTATTTATGAACACCTTGTTATTGATTGATACTATATTTGGAGGAATAAAGACGGAATCTAAATATGTGGGTAGGATTATTGTTGTGGGTTTATTTAGAAAGAACAAAAGGGGTAAAAATTATGAATGTTAGCTTAAATACTTCAAAAGTTATAGTTTTTAGTTTTGGAGAGAATTATTTGAGTACAAATAAAATGAGAGAAATTATGGATGCTGATAGATTAGTAAATAATTGTATAAATAGATTAATTAATTATGTAAATACTTACTTAATTAAATTATGTAATTATTTGTATATTTTATAATATTTTAGATTAGTTTACCTAGGGTTCTATTGTATAATATGTATTCTATCAATTAGGTAAAATTATTATACATATTTTCATACTATCAGATGCTATCATAAAAGAAAAAAGATTATTACAGAATTCCTCAAATAGTTAATTGATGAATTTGGATTTTGGTGACAACATCTAAATGTAATGTTTTTTTTTTGACGAGAAAATAGTAATGTTTTTTAATTGGTGTGATTTAAAATAATATTTTGGTTTTATAAAAAAAAATGGTAATAAATTCATTTTCCAAAAAAATATGTGTCGTGTATGGAATATATAATATAATGAAATCTCAAGGATCTTAAGCAGCAAGATATATAAATGAATTGGGAGTAGTTTTGTCATCAATTCCAATTACGTACTCATACCTACATACTACACCAATAATATATTCGATCAATTATTTTAATTCAAGACTATGTGTGAATTTAATAATACTAGTCTTTTTTGTAGACTACATAAAATCGAACTAAAGAGAATTGATTGTATTTGTTATTGGTGGTTTTCGCCGATGTTTAAATGAAATTTTTCTTCTACCTTTAGACTTTTTTTCCTTATTGGTGTGTGATCGAAGTGCAATTATATACATGATAGTACAGATTATTTCACACAATCTCAACAATTAAATACTTGCATAAAATTGAGGTATTATAATTATGTAGGACCAAGATCCATGATAAGCAAGCTAACAAGCATGAGTTATTCTTCTTTTTTTGATTTTGATAAATCTTGGCAAACAATTGACATTATGGCAGTCATAAAAGAGAGTCATGATGGGGAGGGTTGAGAGCGAAAGGCAAAAAGGGAATGAAGCAAAAAGGCTAACAAATTAGGTGTATTGTGCTACAAGATCAATATGCCATGATTAGATAATAGTGCAACATATAAGTTTTTGGATAGATAATCTGCTAAGAAATTCATAGAGCACTATTAGCAAAAGAAACTATTATCTTAATAATTTAAATCCATAACAATAGATTCCGATAAAATCTAGAAGTCATAAGCCTGGTAATTCTTTTGATAGATGTATATATCATGTTCAGACGTTTGTAATATATGACTCATTTCTTTTTTCTTTGTTGTATATCTTGTTAAAATCTGTATTTGGAGTCTTAGGTAGTCGTCGGTGTTTTGAAACAACACCTAATTTTTCCTTTTTTTAACATAAAGTAAGGGGGCAAATTCGATCAATAATAAAAACAATGCAAGATAGTCAAAATAGATGACAAGTCAAAAATTAAGAAAAACAAATAGAATAAGCCTTGATGTATATTTACTTCAATTTAATTTCCATTCAACTCCTATTTCTTATCTCATAAATAATTAAGTTCGAAAATTTCAGTTAATAACCAACCCTTAATATATGCAGTACAATAAAATAATAAACTAACCTTAAGTCGGAATAAGGAGGGTTAGAAAATTTGCCTCCAAAATGTATGTTTTAATATAGATAAGAAGATATCGCCTCTAAAATTAACCACACTTCAATTTACTCAATTATCCAACATTGAAATGTATGAATCTGATTATTTCAAATTACACTATTACCCGTACATTCTCAAATCCAACTCAAAGACAAGAACAACTCTCTTGTTCATGAAGTTGATTCATATGCAATTTAACATTCAAGCTAATACAAAAAACTGTTTTTTAATAAAGAAAGATAAACGATTACAAGGGTACGGTTGGGATAGTTTCCTCTATGACTAAAATCTATTTGCTACCTCAAATTTCACAAGTCACAAAAACTTAACAAAAACCTTGCAACTAGTGATTATGAGTACTTAACAACAATTTATTTAAAAAATATCAATTGATTGTTGGTGTTAGTGTGATTTGAGGACTGCACTTGGTAGGGAGTGAACTCGTGTTCAATTCGATCCCCGCAAACAACAATTTGAGAGGACTGAAACCTAACGCACCAAAATTATCCCGAATCCGCATTCGCTCAAAAGGATTGAATCGATTGTTAAAAAATGTTATTAAAAGATACATATTTAACTTGTCAATTAAGCATCGAGCAAACAAAAGTGAACAAAGCAAATAGTAGTATTATCATTGTCTTTTAGTACTTCAATTCATCATTACAATAGCTTCATCAACAAATTTAAAGAAATCAAACATCAAATGGAGGCCCCCTTATGCCGTGACCTTAGCCTTTTTTTTTTTTAAAAAAAAAAGACAACTAAACAACATTTAAGTGATTAAGATTCTGCATTTAACGTATTAAAATCTTATTTGTTACTTAGACTACAGAATCATATTATTGACACAATTTTCTTCTTTTTAAAGAAGACATTGTTTATCCTAAAGATTAATACCCTTTTCAGAAAAAAAGAAAGAAAAAATTGTAAAACAACGAAAATAATATTTGATTCAGAAACCAAAAGAATAATGAAATTATAGTGGTTCTTGATATACCATCAATACACTGTAATCGATGTTTAAGCTAAGTATCTCTTAAAAAACAAATTACATCGATCTAGAATTAGAGACACTCATTTTGAACCGAAATGAATAATCCAAGTAGTTACCCTAACTCAGCTCACAATCCGAAATGACTATATAGCCTCTGAAAGATAGTCCATTTGAGTGTAGTTATCTATATTATTCAAAATTATTTACAATAGAATAATCAATATCAAGTCAATACAAATAACCTCAAAACATCTATAGATGAGAATATTTGCCGTGCTTCATTCACATTATAATCAAAATATATATACATCCCATTAGGAAATTAAGGCTTACATGTAAATAAGAGTAATATACAAGGCTTAGCTAATAATTAGTCCAGATACCATGTCAAGAATCCGTGAGAGAGAAAGTCTACATTTTTATTGCTTCATTGACTTATATCGTTCCTTACAAATTACCCATTTTAATTTATTATAGAAACATAACCTTAATTCCTCGATAAACCCTAATAAGCTAGAATAACCTATGGGTCTTGGACCATAATCCATATCCTCTAACAACTCACTAAACAAACACGCTCATCTACAACGAGCTATTTGTTAGAATTGATCATGCATATATATAACACTTCAGTTTTTAATAATTACTCTTTGATTTTCAAAGTGGAAATGAGATTTGTTTTTTTTTTCTTCCTCTATCTCTCATCTCTTGAAAAATATACTTCCTCCGTTTTCGGAAAGCTTATAAAGGGATTAATTTTTGTAAGAGATAAAATATGACTTTATTAAGCTTTCAAAATGGAGAAGTACTCAATTTCAATGCGTGCATTTAGGTGCAACTATAAAATAAATGTAAAAGTATTTAACAAGTAAATGTTTTTATCTATATTAATATGTTATTCACACTTTCATTATCGTCATGTGTCCGTGTCAACACGACCGTACATGTCAAAACACAGGACTCCGACACCTAACACTTATTTTAAACTAAAAACACTATTTTTTTATATTTTTACAGAAAATGACGAGGCTGACACTTGAACACCCATATCTAATTTGACACTCCATCGGAATTCAAGTAACATTGTTTAGGTATCGTTGGTTAAAACATAGAAGTATACTTACCAGAAATTTCAATTAAAAAAAAAAAACATGAAATTAATTTCCTAGGAAGTACTAAAAACTTGTTTGATGGAAGGTAGAAAATTGTAATTGCCTATGGGAATCCTTCATTACCTAGGGGGACTAGGTAAGTTATTTCCCCCATTTGTAGGAATTGAAATCCTAGGAATTGAATTCCCATGTTTTGTAACCAACAACTCCACATGCATTCATTCTTAGGAAATTAATTCCCAAATGAATTTGGATGTTCAACCAAACAAGGCCATAGGGTTATTCTTGGTATTATAGAGACATGAATAGGTGTGAGGCATCTTTGTATTTAGAAAATGTGTCACTTTTGTGATAACTTTGGGAGTGATGATTCTGGAAACATAATCTAGGATGTGAAGTATTCTATCATACTGACAAGCTAAGATTCAATCTTCAAGTTAGTTTGTTCGAAATCTCTTTCGCTTTTGTTCTGATTAATGACGTGTTTTAATGGAGTATGCGTTGGAACTATACCGTCACGTTCTCACTTTTCTCGTCGGTTTGAATAGTGATCAAGTGAATTATTTTGTTTGGTGGTATGAAGTCAAATTGCATGTTATATGGTAATATTTAATATGCAATATGTGTTAGGGAGTTCCGTCCTTTATGCACTTTCCTTCGTTGACAAAAGAACGATGCCGACTTTTTCATCAAATTGTTAGAAATAAAAAAATTAGATGTAATATAATACTCATTCTTGTTGACGTTGATTAAAAATAAAGAAAAAATCTGAAAAGTTTAAAAATAAATACGAATAGTATTATTAAACTTGTGTATATTGGTTTATTACCGATCGTATGTAAGTTTATGTAATAACATCAACACGAGCTTTACAAAATAGTGTACTTCGTAATAAGTAAAAAGACTTATTCTTCATCCTTTTCAAATCTCAGTTCATAAACACTCACATAAACAATGAATAATCTTTTCACTCAAAAAATCATTATAAGTATCAATTATAAAACAGTATTTCTCACTGCAATTTTCGATTTATGTTCACGTACCAATATTACACAATACACCAAACATCAGGTAGTTGTCTCTCTCATACATGTTAGATGTTACACATACCTTTTTAATCCTATAATGTTAAGGCAGCCAAAAAGGAAAAGAAAGACAGTGTGCGCAAACTTTTTTTTTTTTTTTACGTTCATATCTCGTTCATGTTAACTTAATCGGAGTTTTTGTAGCTAGACACTTTGAGCTTGAAGAAGTGTAGTAGTACAATCCATTACCAGTGCAATTGCTCTAGCTCATAGGCCGCGAGATTATACACCCAACCATTTTAAAGTATGGAGAAGGCTTATTTTCTACCACAAAGCCACCTTGTTTTTCTTAGTATATGTAAAACTACACTATTTTTTTCCTGTAGATAAGTTCAGGTTTCTACACAAACCAACCTCACTAAGTTAACTCGTCATTTTTGCAAGCAAAACACTTGAGAGTAGCCAGTAGGAGAAACATAATGGATATCCCACTAGTAGGTTTGATCCTGATACCACAACAAACTTTGGAGCAAGTTATGCAAACCTTATTAACTGATTTCTGCATTTTCGCAAACGAAAGCCAGGCCCGCCCAGTTTGATGACCGTCAACATCATTTTATGACGCCTTAGTAGTCGCAAAAAGTTAAGTGGAATTTCTTTTAGAGTATGGAAATCGTTGCGCGCCAAAACCTTACCACTTGATCAACTACTACTTGTGTATCGAACTACACTATGTTACTCAGTACGTATAATGCAAACTGATTTACCACTCCAATATTAGGACGTCACTTCATTTTTGCCGGACCCTTGGGATCGCAAAATATGTTGACGTCGACAAAATGGTGATCACAAATCAGTTCTCCTGCAAGTATGTACTCCCTTCTTTTTATTAATGTCCATACCAATTGCACGGTGTTAAGAGTGATGAGTTAATAAAATGTGATGAGAGTTAGATAAAATTAGTTGACTAAGTCTACGTAAAAGAGTAAATGCCTGAGTAATTTTTTTTTTGGAAAAGATAATTTTGTGAATAAATTGGTAAGTAATGAAAGTTAACTTTAGAAAAGACTAATCATTTGGTGTTAGAGTAGAAAAAAAAAGTAGCGAAAAAGTAAAATAGTTATTTTTACATTGATTTGAAACAAAAATTAAAACATCTCAAATTAAAAAACAAACGAAAAACGTTGAGCGATACATATACTAACAGCTATGCAAAGGCCCAGTGATGGTGTGACCCATAAGTTTTCACAACATACATTACTTGTTGAGTAGGATGTGAGGAAGAATAATTAAGGGGCCATAAAATTAATAGTCCAATAATATACAATAGATGATGGCATTGTTAAACAAAGATTCTGAAGTGTATTATTTTATAGTTTTTTATGGCTTGCAATAAGTGTTATGCCAAAATGCCAACCAAAACTATGTCACATGGATTTGCCTCGCTTTTCCATAGATGCTTCTCGTTGCACGCCGGTAGTCCATTTGTTCCTTATCCGACCTTTCTTTTGGAAGTTATATGTACACTCTTTAATTATTTTGAAACTACCATAAATGATTTTCTTGTTAATCATCTTGTTACATGGATGATTATGTAGTAATTGTTGATCATCGTACTTAGAACTTCACTAGAGTATTTAGTATCAGTATATTTGTTCTAGTGATAAGGCCAACGTATCGTAAACTTTAGGTTATAAGCTTTTACTAGTCATTAGGCGAATTAATAGACTGCTTCAGACTTACGGTATCAAAATATAGTTACTTGCGATTTAAGTACATGTAGAACGACATAGTTTCAAAGGTTGTTAACTCAACCTTGAACACGATTTCAATTATTCGCTTAGAAGCAATTTTTCCCCATCAAAAATTTAAACTCTGTTAATATATATACCGCCGAGAATCGAGATATTCTGAGTGAAAGGACAAAAAGAAAGAAATTCTCAACCATAACAATCCTAAAGACTCTAGAGGGTAGAGTTTGGTTGATATCAACCATTGATAGAAACACAAGTGGTTGAGATTTTCTCCATACAAAATTTCCCTTTATTTATATCCAAGAAATTCACTTTCATATTTTGTCCACCCAACCAATCTGAACCATTGATTCAACCATTGATCCAATTTTTTTTCCACCCAAATGGATGGCTAAAATTCAACTCTACCCTCTAGAATTTGACCAAAACTCTAGACGATTTTAAGTTCTTAACCCAGTATAAAATAGGTTGTACTTGAAATTTGAACTTAAACTARGAGTACTACTTGAGTCCAATGCTTTTAGAGCTTGACTTAGTAGGAGTCTGATTTACTATTGAAGATGACCAATACAAAATCAATGTAAAATTTGAGAGATGAGAAAGGAAGTTAAAGAAATTAGAGGCATTTAGGTAAAATCATAGCAACTACARCATGAGGATTTGGCATTTTCAGGAGTAGATGGGCTGGGAATATTTCCAAGAAAACCATGAGAAGTTAAGTACAGTGCAGAAATACAGGCCAGAACTGAAACCATGCTTCTATATTTGGGTTCGCACTCAGTGACCAAGACTCAAACAGGTTTGGAATTCGGTACAATTAGCAAGGAATGGACACCCCATTAATCTCCTTTCGGTTCTTCACCGAGCATTATATTGATTTTGTTCACCGAACTGAAGTTGACTAAATTTAGTTGAGGTGAATTGAACTAAACTAAAATGAGTTTAATAAAATCAGAGTTGACTGAATTTGAATGAAATGAAAATATCATAAAATTAAGACAAAAAAAACAAGACCTAAGTCTGCAATCTAAGTTGCTATTCATTGCCCTTAATTATCTAAAATTGCCCCAAAAATTGGATCATACTTTCTAACTACCCCTTACATAAATGTATACCGAGCTGCTATTTCATTTGACAACCTAATAATTTATCATGGGTGACAATTAGAAGTATTAATCGTGTCGTGTAGATTTTGGGGTATCATTTACATAAGTAGAACCCCTCCAACCTAACCAAATCCGTTCATTAAAAAGAGTCATGTCATATGAACCCTATACTTTAAATGGATCACCAACCCCTCCAACAAAACCTGTAAATAACGAGCCAATTTCATGTCTAGTTAACAARTCATGTCAATTTTACCACATCTAGCGCTAATACCAAATTAGTAGAGGTTCACTCCAACAAGACTGAAACTCAAAAGATACTAAGGGCTTAGAAAGATTAATTGTTAAAGGTAACTGAATAATTATTTTTTGGGTGCTAAGAGAGTCACAAGAGACGGGATGAAAATCGATCACAGAATCTCCTAAAA
>SNQN01000944.1:0-30647 GCA_008642245.1 Bassia scoparia
ATGGTTGGGGCAACTATCCGTTTCGCTAAGTGCGACATAATAGGTCTCGAGGTGACTACCTATTTACGCATCAATGAAGTAGGCGATTTAGGTCACAATACAGGATGTGATCGCACCATCGAGACTGGAGGCTTTGCAGTGCACGTGCCCAATGATGTTAACTATGGTAGATATATGCATTACGGACCTATCGGCATATTGACACTGCGATGCGATGTATTCAAGTTAGGACGAATACGCAAGGAGCAAGTGCTTCTCACTTGTAACTCCATAGTGGTTAAAATTTCGTGTTACATACCTGATGATGAACAAGCCATAATAGGCGATTTTAAATATGTTCAAAGAGTGCAACTCGCTGTATCCAAATACATGCTTCGTAGGAGATTCGGGTGCAGTATCAAGTGACATGGCAGTCGAGGCTTTCGAAGTTGGGTGGCCTCTCTAGGGTGAGATAAGAGCAGTCTAACATCGATTTATTTATAATGACATCGAATAAAGATGTAGCGTCTGATTCATATAACAGTCAATCAGTTAGTGGCCACGTCTGGAAAAGAGTAAAAGTCGTCACGAAGACTTGTCTGGAGGTCTAGTAGATCAGACAAGCTACTTTGATGCCTCATGTTGTATATAAACTTAAGGCAACCTGATCGGCGAGCAAACACTCCACAACTGGACTTATGTCAATTACTGTCGGTTTTTCAAAGAGATACCTCAGAGACCCCTTTCCAACAATGTGTACGGTACTTTTACAAGGTAATGTGGTGCTTTCGTGATGCTCAATAGAGCGAAACATAGTTAGCTAGAGTACTAGTCGTCCGCAGGGAGAGGAAATTGCTGTCATGAGTGTATAGACACAAGCATTGTCCTTGCAATGTGTATCTTGAGCGAGAATCCCTATATGCCCACGTGCAGAAGACTCCGATGTATGTTGTGCTTACGTGCACACAGCGGGACAAGATAGAGCTAACGTATGGCCGAATGCGAGTAGAGATCTAACATGGTGAGGAGAACACGTGAGGTATTCTGTGATCCCGTTCAAAGCTGTCGGCAAGCTATCCAACTCCATTTCCTTAGGTGGCTTTCTCATTTTGAAAGCGGAATACATGGTTAGTGGATATGAACTACGATGTAAGGTGCACGCTAAAGAACCGGTCGATCTAGTATGTGTATGTGTTGCTCAGTGATCAGGGAATTCATTCACTTTGGGTCGGATAGATCCATCGTGAGAGACAATGAACAAAAGCCAATGAGCTCGCAGGCCGGAACTGAGCTTGAAGCCTGTGCTTGATGAGATTAAATAGGCATATGTTGTAGCAAATAGCTCCACGAGTGTGAAGTCTTTCCATGTCCTTCTTTACCAGCCTCTTTGTATTTGAATTAGACGCTTCGCATAAGCCATTCATTATGAAGAGCAAGGCATGGTCTGCTGCGATGGCTCTACCAATAATGTTTTATGGTAGAGAGAAGTCGATCTTTACTGGTTTTTTGTTAGTAACTGAAAATCCACACATTCAAATCGTTCCGGTCTTCTTACGACCGACACGATACATTTATACATTAATGGAGGTAAATGTGTAGCACGAATGGAGCTCATGTGTTGATTTGATGATTCTTGCACGAGAATGGTTAAGGCAAGACATCCGTTCATTGACAGTACGAGCTTGTTTGACAGGCTTAGCCCCTCTAGATGCAGCGAAATTAGTGTTGTCAATGTGATCATACTTGGCAATCGCATGAGGACGAGAAAAACATCACTGGATAACGCTTTCAGGTGTTGATACCATTCAGCCTTCTTGCGTGCACGATACAATAGAATTAGGCAATCAGAATATTCCATGAAAGCCGGGCGTGTTGTTGCGGGAGAGTTTAACTAGTTGGTGTTGCTGATGAATGGAAAGTTTCTTTTCTGCTCTTCCGAGCAGCACTTACGAACATTGTGTTTTATTATTGCGAGGTTGTTGAATAGAACTGATACAAAGAGGTGAAAAAAGATAATGTAGATAAGTGACAGTATCAAAGGATCTGGCTCTGCAAGAGAGTACAACAAATAATAGTCTCCGAAGGTAGTAGTAATACAAGTGAAAATCGGGAACTAGTACTCCCGTGAGAATACTAGGAGATAGTAGCTCTATTAGCTTCTCTCATGACCCTATACTCAGATCGAAATTCTCAGGTCAGTAAACAAACAATGTGTTCTCTCGCCATAAAGGTCTTGTGTAATGACCGGTTGGCCCGTAGAGTAGTCAGCTCAACGGACGGGCGGCGCCCGGAGTCGTTGCTGTCTGGAAAGTGAAGGAAACGAACACAAATCAGCAAGTCATGCCGGCACTGTCAGTACTATGCACATGGAATCTAAAGTCATGGCAAGCGATTGGTGACTTTAGCATGGAGATCAAATATAAACAATCTTGAAAAATAGAAAAATTATCGCATGAGAATGGTTCTCGTCGCAAAAGATAACTTGGCTCGAACTTGTTTCCATGGAAAACTCTCACGTAAGCAAAATACAATGTCGTGGCAAACATATTATCACAACATTTACCTGGCAAAACTGTACGCCTGGTGAAGATAGAAATATACATACTAACTTGGTACTATTATTAAGAATAAAATATATATAAAAACTAATATAATAGATATATAATATATATTAATAATATAATAACAGAATATATATATATAATCTATAGAATATAGTTAGTGCTTATAACTATAAATTAAGTAGATATAAAATAATATAATAATCGTAAACCGAGCGTATAATATAGGTATAAATAAAAGAATTTATTTAAGATAAAGACCACTAATAATACATAATAAATAAATACATAATATATAAATAAAAATAAATTATATATATATATAAAAGTTTAGTTTCACCTACGGTCGGTTTTTTAGAATGAAGCAGTGGTACAAAAAAAAAGTATACCCAAATTAGTGTATAAAAAAATCAACTATTTCGGGAACCAACCCTCACTCTCTAACCACGAAACCTTCTCTCGCCGCTTACAGCCGCAGTTACCGTCTTGTTGCACATTCTACGTTGTTGGCACACCTCCAATATTGTTGCGGTTTGATTAACTTGTGTCTCGCGCTACCTGCTTGCTGCCATGTATTGCTCACTTATGCCGCTCGGCGCACTACGTGTCTGCCCCGCGCTGCTGACCTTGTTGCCTCCTTTTTTAGTTAAGTTGCTTGAATTCACTAAATGCACTGCAATTGTGAGGGTTAGTTAAGATCTATTAACTTATATAATTAGGGTTTACCTATTTTATAAGATGTGTTGTTAAATATTATATATAAGCTACAATTGAAGCAACGATTGGATGCATGTAGTGTTGGATATGAGAAGATGTTAAAGTATGATAAGAATTGCCTATTGTGCTTCTACAATAAGCTCTTTTAGTAGCTTCGTTGTCTGCGGGCATTATGCTGGTATGTTTTGTTGCTGCATCTGGGACTTTTTAACACTAGCTGTAGTTGTTGTTAGAGCTATGTTGTTCTGTTTGATAAGTGTGGCAATTTTGGGTCGTAATATTATAATTCATTATTATATCCAAACATAAAAAGACAACAAAAAACACAACAATACATACAATAGTATAAAAAAAAAATTGTGAAGACGATAGACGAAACTTAAATTTGAGCAGTACCATAATTTCCCATGACCATTAGAAGAGACGTCAATGACTTCGATTGAAAATGTAAAGCAAATTGATGTTAATTGGCCTTCTGAACTGACTGTAAATCTATGAATGGCTACAGAAATGATATAGTGTCCTAAATAGTGCAATAGATAAAAAAAGACATTTCTCATAAGTAAGCACAAATGAATAACGAACATTCAAAATAAAATCAAAGCAATAGCAATCTCCACTAATACAACTTCCCAGACCAGGAAAACTATGCGACAGACAGCTAACTGAATAATATAGCATTCACAAAGAGACAAACAAACAACAGATCCAAATTGAAATGACCTGATGCAAACCACTTAACTCCAACCAAATAGAACTGAAAGCAAATATATCAAGTACTCTAGGAGCCACAACAAAGTTATACTCGACAAACATAATGCAGACCACCTGTCAGAATTCTAATATCCTATGTCTTATTAGCATTAATAAACCTTTGATAGGTTTATTACTAATAACATCTAGATCTGAGGGTGTTTGACTTGCAATAAATGTCTTGAGCACTCCTCTTTATTGTTTTGTGGTTTGCTTCTAATATTTTTTTTTACACATGTGAATTATTATTCTATGATTAGTCATCTATTCGTTATATATTCGGTATTTATGCTCTTTATGTGATACATTTGCGTGCCAGTGATGACCATAGTGTCATCTCGTCATTGTGGCGTAACTTTTTATGATATGTTGTTTGTGTTCTGATATGTTATATGCTTTTTCCCCATCTAAAAAAGCTATGCTTGCGCAGGTGCAGAATGTTGCTGTTTAAATATGTGTAATTTAAGATGAGAAGATTTAAAAGGTAAACGTCAAAACTGTAAAATAACGTAGTTACTTTTAGCCACTTGTTTGCAGGAGTTGCAAGGGACAACATCAGGAGAATGATAACATGAATCGTAACATTCATACTTTAGCATGTTAATGGAGATAGCTTACATTTAGGTTTTGTTTTTAGAAACCAAATGAAAGATATGTTCAAAATTTACTTTAAAATTCACATAATGGAAACGAATAGGGAGGAGTAACTGAAGTAAGTAGAGTAATCAAATCAAATTTTGATGAATTAATAATATATTGGATATAAATCATATTAGGTATATATATATATGAGTTATATATTTTTAAGAGTAGGCATTGCTTTTAATAAATTTTTGTCCGCACAACGATGTGGATATTAGCCAATGGGAGTTTATGCAAAGTAAAAATTGTGCAAATATAGTTGGAGCTACGGTTAATATTGTCAAAGCTTAATAGCCAAATAGACACTGCAATATTGTGAAGCCTGGAAATCACGGCAATTATAGTTCAGCCACGAGATTGTAGCAAAAGCATTAGGTACATAAGCACTGTGGCAAGAACTATTACCAGGAGAACCGTGGAGCTAGTTTTTTAGCATGGAAATATAATTTGGCATAAAAAACGATGATCCACACCTGGTCCCTGTGCAAAACAGCTACACAGCCACTTTGCCAAAGAGAATTTGGAGAATCTGTGCAATCATTATCCACGGAATTTTTAAACTGCAAGATTCCTTAACGGGTACAAGTATGTGTTGGCAGAAAATAGCCCCCCGCTTCTGGAAATATCCTGAGTTACCCAATTGTCGTGTACTATTCCTAGGTGTAGCACTCCTAAGTCGAAGGATGCCTCTAATAACAACTGTAACACCCACCATGCTGTCTCCTATAGGATGAGGTGGAATGGCTCGAGCACCCAGATGGAGTGACCAAAGTATTGGGTCAGTGGACATGAGTGCCAATGGCCGAGCACTCCATCCGGGTAGCGGGACCAAAATGTGGCTAGTGACACATGTGTGATAATCTCAGCATGTCCTTAAGTGGTTCGATGTCTTCGATCCTGGTTTTACACATATTAGCATCGATTCTCTGCCTGTCATCAACGATGCACCTTCGCAAAGGTTCAAAGCAGAACTTGATGATCTATCTGTCACATGCAGGTAATTGTGCATCCATGCTTGAGGAGGTGCATCCCTTCAGAATAGAGATAAGGTAAGCCTTAACTTCCTGTAGATGGTCTTGCATCGTCGCTCGGCTCTAAGAGCATTAACGCTTGAGCATGCGTCATGGCTCCAGGAATTCTAAGATTTCAGGGTTTACCTTCTAAGTCGATCGACCTTGAAATCAGCCCGACCAGGTTTGGACACGATCAAGTGGCTGGGGCTTCAAGCATGAGTTGCATTGTGCTGTGTCCGGAGTGCTTGAAACCGTAGGAACAACTGTGTCCGACGCAAAAACCCGACGGTGCTTACCTATTTGCACATGGACGAAATAAGTTTCCTGTTATGTCAAACCTTGTTAATGCATGCCTTAGGGGTTTTCATCCGTGCTATGACTGACCAAAAAGTAAAAAGTGCATGATGGTCAGAAATTGCTTCGCGCTTATTTCATTTCTACTTTTTTTTTCTTTTGTTTCCGAATTTTTTTGCATATGTTGTTTATTTTTTGGAAAAAGTAAAGGCCGACCTGTTACAATGCTTGACTAACAAAGTCGCAACGCCTAATGATTCTAGTTTACAACCATTTCGACATTACGACGCCTAAGGAATGATAACCTTGCTATATGAGGATTGTTACATGACTCGATGACTTGTTTGTTATGTATGCAAAGCTAGGATCCTTAGTCTAAAAGTTGTTACGTTTTCGAATAGGTCAGTCCAGGTGTCCAAGAGGGTCCCATGACTAGGCCTAGAACGGTCCTTAACACATTTAGCCAGCTGGGATGATCAAAGGAGGTCTAAACCATACAGCTTTATAGTGCATGCAGCCGCGCGTCATGGTGGGGATGGGCATCAAGCTTAAGAATTGGTTACATAGGTAGTGCACTAGTGCCAATCTTAAGCGAGCCCCCCCCGGTCTTGTCTTAAGTATAGACCACACTTATATTAGACGTGATGCCTAAAAAGCAGATACTCAGTGCCAACGACTTAACACATGCCGTCTTAAGGGCGCTGAATTTGCATGACATTTCAAGTATTGCCCACACATTACTAAATGTAATAGCTGTAGGTGGATTCCCCCAGTGAAGTCGATAGAAAACTATACGGGCGCCGGGGTGTCACCGAGACGGACTGGGTTCTGTCCCTCTACTCAAGGGGGTACAATTTAATGGACGGCTCGGTTTGTTTGTTAGAATTGAATTCTTGCATTTGCATAGTGTAAGTATGCTTGGAGTTGTGTGTTTATACTCGAAAYGAGTAGAGGAAGTCGCCACCGTACTTCTTTTGGGAAGCTKGGAAACCYGGTTTAAGCCTTGCATAGGCAGTTGCAAAAAGCAAGGCAAAGGACTTTATGTCTGGYAGTGCACATAARGTCTGGATTAAGGGATAAAGGCAAGGGTGAAGTAGTGCACAACACCCCCCTGCGTCTAGTGGCCTTTACTCGGACATTGTGAGTTCATTRTYYAAAAAATAACAATAAACATATTTTCGTTTTAAACTCTAGCAAGATTACTAAGCGGGATGTTTAATAGAAAACTTTGCATATGGTGTCTAGTTTGTTGTGACATGTGTTGTTAATTCCGTATTCCAGGAGTCTTATGACGGTTGTCCATTGTTATCTTATTAGTCGTGAAACATGAAATTTGCAGGTCTTGTTTAGAGCATATTATGGGTGTGAGACAAACATGCAAGTACTCGTACGAGGAATTGAAAGTTTGCCTTAAGGTTGTTTTTTATTTGAATTGAYGAGTAGTTRTTACTTAGTATTACATGCAAAATTTACATAGTGACATGCCTCTCACCAAGGGTCATTGGAAAAATACCTAGGTGGAGGGCTATCAAACAAAAATTTATAATTCCTAAGCTTGAAACTATACAAGTATAGAGGCAAGTCTAGGGTCGAACCACGAGGAAGGACTAATGTGAGTGCTCAAGCAAAATCAACCAARTTTGGGGGTGAATTAAAACTTGAAATTTTGATTTTAGAAAGCTAAGGCTACAAGGAAACTAGAAACAAGGGTTTTGAAATTAAATATGCAAAAACAATTAGGAGGTACTAGTTTTGCCCAACTATATAATAGGAAATTATGCCAATCAAATGAATTATCTCAATCCAACAATGGGGGTAATTGTGATCTTAGTTTAGCAAATTGGTTGGAATCATTTTCCAAATCATCCAACACTCCCAAAACTTGCTTAAACCCAAGTCCCACAAGCTCTCACAAGAAATAGTTGAAAATGGATTAAACCAATACCCTAAACAACCCTTCCAATACMTGGCAAAGGTTGAACAAGGAAAAYTCTCTTTGTCAAAGCCTTGGGTGGCCAAATCCAAAACACAGTAAGATAGAGAAACCACAATTTTGGTAACAAAAATGGTTGGAAAGAGATTTTTATATCATTTTGGCACTAATAGATTATAGTTGGGCTCCCTAGCACTCCAGAGCAAGTAATCTACTCACTAGTCATCTGAGGAAGCATTAAAACAACAAAAGCAATGTGAGAAAACATGAAATTTGCCATGAATACAAGAAATTCAAAGCAATAAAAGGRTATTCAAGAATTAGCTCAAAACTTAACCAAATTGAACAAAACTAATTGCAAATTTCTCACAAACAATAGAGGAAACTATCTAGTAACAAAAGAAATTGAAATTGAAAGCAACAAGAAAACCCATAAAAACCTAGAAATCGAAATTGTGCTAAAACATGCAGTAAACGTAAATGGAATTGAAAAAAAAATGCAAGAATTGAAATTACCTCGAAAACTTAGATGGAAAGCATATAAGGTTTGATACAAATTGTGTAGTATTGAAGAATCTAGAGCAAAAACAAATCAAGAACACTAAGCTTTTCTCTCTCCTAAGCTATGGAAGAATGAAGAAGAAGAAGATGAAAAATTCTTAAAATGTAGCTCTAAATCTATTCTATTCTATCTCACTACTTCCKTTTTTTTTGTTTTTCTCTTAAAACTATATATACATGGCTCAATTACAAAGCTCATAAATMTTACAAGAATGCCATTACTAATTTCCACATGTGCCAAATACTCCTCCAAAGTCAAGTCAAACGCTGGTCAAACGTCGAAAAGTAAAAAACATTCAGCAGCTGACACATATACGAGAGCCGTGTGCGCGACGACGGTCTCAAGGCGCGAGCCAACCTCGAGATGCGCGCCCGCTCCAAAACATTTAGGAAATTGTAGGAGAGGGCTGCAGGCGCGTTCCTCATAATGCGTACCCGCTCATTTTTTATTCTGGAAATTAACTCGAGATCCTATTGGTGCGCCCCATGTCAGCGGGCGTCTCATGAGGTCGTGTCGACGTGCTGGCTCTGACTGAACTGTCAATTTCAAACGGCTATAACTTGTACTCGGGGATCGGATTGTAGCTTGTATATACTGTTGGAAAGCTCTCGGAGCTAAATCCAATGCAAAAAGTCTCACTTGCAAATTCAAAGTGTGCCAAAAGATATGGCTCAAAGAAGATGTTAGGTACGAGTTCAAACACCTTAAGGCTCAATTTAGCCAATACAATCACCCAACAAGTAACATAGGCCAAACTAGCATGCACACACTTAGGATCTTGCAAACATTCACAACACTTGCAATTGAGTGTATAAGAATAGAAAAGAAATAAAACTAGGGAAAAAACCTATAAAAACCATTGAAAACCAACAAAACTCTACAAAACTATACAAAGTGAAAACTAATAAAAAGCTCTGTGAATGATATCAAAAACACACCATATTGGCCAAAATATGGAGAAAATAAGTGCCTAAATGTGACCATTTTTGGCACTTATCACATAGAAAGTCGAATCTAATCAAGCATGCAAAAGGGGTTTAGAACTGATACTTTGCCTCAAACATTCACAGCACGTGTCGAAATCGAGAACGAAGCTTGGACCCTTAAACCCTTGTCGAACCTTATAGAACCCTTTCAACCTTAGATCTAATGTTTGTATGTGTTTGAATGTGTTTCGAATGCTTTATGTGTGTATGAGTGCTTTTATGCTGTCGTGTGTGTGTAGAGATGAGAGAGAGGAGAGAAGAGACGAGGAGAGAGAGAGAGAGAGAGAGAGAGAAAGAGAGAATGAGAGAGAGAGAGAGAGGAAGAGAGAGAGAGAGAGAAAAAAAGAGAGTGTAATGAAAGGCTTGCATGAGTGAGCAAAGAGTGATATCTTCCAAAGTTGCCAAATTAATGTAAATGTTGTGGGATCAACGATATTTATAGGCAAGAAGAACCAAAAAAGAAGGAAATTGGGCGTCATTACGCCCAAAAACTAGGCTTAATTCGTCCCAACCTGGACGTAATGCGCCCGGCTTCTTGCTTTTTTGCTAATTCGATCTTTGCCTCTTTTTTTTAAAATCGTATATAATAAAAACTCGAAATAAAAATCAAATAAAAATATATAGTGTTTTAACAATTCCATTATTTTTACTAATACTCGAGATATTTGTATGATTCACTGTCTCGAGGCAAAATATCTTGGATGGCCCGCTTTTCTCGGTTTGTGTTTTTTCTTAAGAAATTCATAAATATTAATCCCAATTGAAAATTATGAAAAACATGTAAACCATGCTTGTAAAATTAGTTTATTTGCAAATTCGTAATTTTTGGAGTTGTGTTGATAATTTAATTAATTATTGCAAAATTAATTAAATTGTTTGAAACTCCGAAAATATGGCAAAAATGCTTGGAAAAATTCTAAAAAATTCTAGAATTTTTTTTAAAAATAAGTTAAAATTATTTGAAAATTACAATTTATTTTCTAAGGTGCTAAGTGCTTGAAAAAGTGCACATGAGGTCAGCTTTGTGACAAAGAAAGCTTAGTTAACAATAGATTTGGTAATATGTTACTCCCTTTATTCCATAATGTCCCTGCCAATTACTGTTCACACGCTTCCCAACACATGCTTTGTATCAATAATATCTTTAGTTATATATTTGTGAAAACTATAACGACTGAATATTAATAATCTACCTATTAATACGGATCAAATAAGATCACACATCACTATATTTACTGTTATACATTAAAGGTTATTTGTAAGATTCCATTCACTTGTGAATAGTTGAAAAAAAATAAGTGGCATGAACATTATGGAACGGAGGGAGTACTTGAGATGATTTGGCGGTCATCTTCATATGAGTTTGGCTCACTTAACTTCAATGCAGACAAAGTACGAGTTCAAGGGCTRGAAGTGATGATTTTTTTATTCATGTTGCCTCTTTTATTGTCTCCAACTYGGGAAGGACGTTCAAAGGCTTCTTGAAGACTGACAATCGGCACATGAAGAATGTTGTGGTAACACTTTTAATCATCTATGAAGATGGGCTGCGCATTAAATTGTATTGCGTTAAGTTCACCCTCATAAACGGTAATCTCAGTTTGATCACCAGCACTCTTAGTGAAAGAAGAAATTGCTTTCTTCTTGCTTCCTTTKCTTTCATCACAATAAAAATAGAAGGGAAAGTGAAATGAACGATTAATGGGAATACAAGGATGAATAATACCACAAATGAGACAATGTACAATCAAATGATGTGACACTAAAGGTGAAGTTGTTGATGACTTTGTTGGTGGTATTATTCCAGGATGCTTCATTATACCACCATAGAGTGTAACTTTTAGTGACGAATTCACAAGCACTAAAAGAAAGTAGAGAGTGTGTTTTAAACTAAATGGTTTGGCTCTTCCATACGTCTTCCTTAGTGAACACGTACCCATTTGCCTAGTCATGATTTCTTGTGGTAAAAACGGGGATGGCTAGGGATTGACGTAATCCAAAGTGTTTGGCGACGAGCTGAGGGTTGTAAACTTCAAAACCAAAATGTTCAGGCTCTACTGCAGGCATATCTATGGTGATCAGAACCAAGCACTAGAATTTGGAGTCGTATGTGAAGGAATGCTACAYACTGACCTTCTTCAACTAGTCTKGGCTGGTGTCGAACATTCCTAGGCCAAATGTACTRGTCCTGACTTTGTTTCCTTAATGGTGCYAATCACCAAGAAGTGGGTCCRGTTGCMTGAGGCATTTTAAGGTTAAGGAGGGATCTACTACCTTCTGATGATCTTAACAAACRAAGTACATTTCAATCAGCGATWGACARGTGATGAACGATTTTTATCTGTGGTCTTGGTTTTACTACCTTGTTGAAGTTTTGCGATGATCTCATTTTGAGACAACTCGAAACCAAGATCAGTGTATAAACTTCTCCAACAAGTGAGTAACCATACAGGACCTCCTATGCGATTTAGGTCATCTCCATCCATAATAGTTCGCCTACATCTAAATAGGCAATGATACAACTGTCCAAATGGATTGCTAAGTTTGTATCGTTGTATAATAGCTTGAGGAGCGTATATACGGCCGCTGGGGCAACAGCGTATATACGCTAAAGGCACGTAATATTACGCTGCTCCTCCTAGGTTATACGGCTTCTCAAAGCGTATATTATTTATTTCTAAAAAAACTCCTGAACATACTTTATGCGATGTCGTGCTGAATAAATTCTTTTGCCATACGCGTGGACGCCTTCGCCTCGATTTTCTAAGATTAACGGATTATTCCTAGACGCCTCCTTTCCGGCAAGAAAGTACGTTCTGAAATTCCAGGCTATTGATTCTAATTTTATTGTCAATTGGCCGTTTTCTTGTGCTCTCGTATTCTGTCTGTAATATTTATAAGATTCTTGATTAGTGAAAATATAGAAAATCAAAATGAGATTAAGGTCAATATTTAAAAATACTGTGCGGAGTGTATTCAGATCAAAATGTGAGGAAATCCATGATGAGAATCCAAAAGACATGAGAATCGCAGGGTGTCTATTATGTACTTGATAAAAACCTTTGAAAATACCTTGTTGAGAAAACTTGATTTTAGAAATTGATTTTTGCTCTTGTAACTTTGATCCTTTGCTCAAGTAGTTCCGAGTACGACTCGACGAATTTCACTTTGTGAATGTTCTAAAGCATTGCTTTCTTCGTAATTTCAGGAGAGATCTACGAGGAGTAAGGGACGATTTTTTCTTGGATATTTAGCTTTTTCATCACTGGATATTATATCCATAATTGGGGGAGACAATTTTCAGGTGTGCTACTTGATTGACTTATAGTTCTTTATACATCTTTGAGATTGCGTCTGGAGAGGCGATTTGGTTTTCGTTATTTAGTTACACTGAAGAATGGTCATAGTTTCGTTCGGGAGGGAAGAGCAACTCATTAGAACGTTCTGGACCCTGAGTTAGCCCTTATACGTTGCCGGTTCCAAATTGCCACCATGTTTCTGATGCAATTAGTGTTTGGGGTACAAAACAAATGTAGTTTAACCGTGTTACGGGTATTCATTGATTTGGAAATATTGTTTGAAGTATATAGCGGGCTTTCAACATTGGGTATCTGGTGGTTATGTTTCCGCTTTTTACAGGTAGCTAGGCCTTTCTGTGTATTCCTCGGTGGTTTTTCATCCTAGCTGAGCTGCACCTTTCTTTCGGTTTGTTTGGGCTTCTGTTCGGAATTATTTGAGAGTGTGTCGCATGTGTGTATGCGGGAATTTCTGGTTGCGGGGAAAATTCCAAACCCGAAGAATGCGCGAACTTCTTGAGCGGGCTGAGTAAAGATTCACAAACCGAGAGATGCTGGAGACGGAACTTCTATCAGCGGGAGAAGATTCCAAGACCGACAGAATGTGCTAGACTTGATACTGTTTTTTTTGTTATGTCGGGAGACAATGATTTCCAAGACCTTTCGATAAGATGTGTTTGCTTTCTCGGATTTCTGTATCGAGGTAGATAACCATTAAGTAGTCCTGAACATGTATTGCTTGTGTTTGGATTTTCTTGTAGCGGGTTAGTTGTTCGTTTAGTATTCCCTGTATTATGTATTTGTTTTTGTCTTTTTCGGCATTTTGCTGTAGCGTTGGCCTATATGAGAAATCGCAGAACCCGAAGTGTGCATGTGAAATTTTCTGGGAGAAAGTTCAAAACCCGAATGTGGTAAAGAGCTGTTGTGTGAAGGAGCCCAGCGTTGACTGAGTCTCGGAAGATGTACAGAGAAGTTCTTTTCGTATGACGATCAGTAAGTTTTACACGTAATTGCTGGTGCATTAGATAGTTGCCTCGCTCCGGATCAGCGCCGTTATCGAGTCCTAGAGCTATTTTGGGGGTAATAGGGTTATCCACGAGCTATGGCGCGCCGCTTGACCTTGTTTTTTAGAGCCGTTTCAAGGGGAAAATTGCATGTAGCGACATGGGGCGCAGTAGTTTAGGCTTATGGATGCGGTTTATTTAGGGCTCGAAACTAGTGCAGGCACATGCATGCAAGATGGGCCTAGCCTTCGTGTTGGAAGCTTATAGTTGGATGGATTAATGTGCATATGTGCAATGGTCGCAATGTATGTGTCTCGTGCATGGATGCAGTTTTCAATGCATGAAGAAGATTTGTTGCTCACTGCGCACTAAATGATGATTTGCAACTTATGAAGTAGTGTACAATGCAAAGTCTTAATTTTAATAACAGATACTAATCGGCATAGAGCAATGAACACACAACCACAAAGTTGAAATAAGAACATATTTATGGTAGAGCATGATGTTATTTGATTGGGATGGAGCAGTCGCAAAGAAACATTACGAGACAAAACAATTTAGGCGATGCTTTGTGATTGCGAGTGAGCCAACCGCAATTTCACCATATTGAGTTTTGTGTGCTGTGTGTGTGAATGTGGCTTTGGGAGGTGTCTGATGGTTGGTTTTATGTTAATGGTAGCGTAGTTGGGAAGATTAACAATCTTTCCTAGAGTAGACCTCCAGCCCCCCTTTTGATCGAGTTTGGGGCAATGGTGTTGATGGAGTAAGGTAAGGCTCAGTGAATTTTGTGGAGTAGGGTTTTGGTTAGCTTTTTTGTGGTGGTAATGGTAAGGAATGTGATTTTTTTGATTTTGCCAAATCAGAATTGAGCGCGCTGAATGCTTGAATGAGGAGAAGAAGGCATGACGGGATGTGATTTTGATTTGCTCAAATCAGTAACTTGAAGCTGAATGCTCATGAGGAGAGAGGATGAGGGGAGTGATTTGATTTGCTCAAACTCAGTAACTTGAGCTGAATGCTACACGAGGAAAAGAACATGCGAGGAAATGCTGCAGGAAATGCTGCAATGCGATGCTTTGAGGAGGATGCTGATGAAATGCTGCGGAGTGATAGCTGAGGCGAGTTGAGGAGAGACCTTAAGGTGTTACGAAAGAATAGGCTCAAGTTCAGAAAATACAAGGCTATTTGTTGACTGAAGGCAAAGTGAATGGGGATTGAATGTGGTTGGCTAGATGATGTAGGGTTTCAATACTCGAGTCTATGTCGGGTTCTACACTAGGAATTTGCGCTTCTTACTTAAGGGAAATCACACCATATGATGGACCTCAGAATTGGGGGTCGGACCTGCGAGAAGAGGCTTCCTACGCTATCTTTTGGAATCAGGACCGTCGATAGTTTCATAAGTGATTTGGACAATGTCTCCGGTGTGCGAAGAGGTTGGTCTATCTTGTGGTATGTTTAGAAAATGGTTAAGAGGACTTGTGGTCTCGTTGATGGTAGTATGAAAAAGGCTTGGATGCATCGACCGTGAAAGCGACCCATCGGGTGCGCATTTGGGGACTATTGTGGTAGTACGAACTTTGGCTTTTTGTATTAAATTGAGGCAATGGTGAAACTTTGGCATTCATGCATTGATATTGGACATTTTGTGTATGATTGGCATTGGGAGATATATTTTGATTTTTTTAGCTTATTTTGACTTTTTGCCATTGTTTATTACTTACTCTCTTTTCTTTCACTTTTTGCTACATGTCTTATCCTTACGCACGTTATTTTTTGTGCAAGGCGTTAGGCCAGCTATGTTATGGTCGATTTGAAAGAAAGAAGGTCATGAATGATAGATGTTTTCATTGGCTCATACAAAGGTACTGCACATACGGTGATATTAACATTGTTGATATGGATGAACGGGAATGGGGAAGAGGTTTTGTGGAGCTATGAAGAAGGCCTCTTCTGAAATGTCCATTGATTTGTACAATGAGAGTCTGATTCTAGATATATTATTGATTCCATTGAAGTGGTTTAGGTCAGCAAAATATATAGAGAGAGTACGTAAAGAAAAGTGAGATAAAGACAACTGTAATTAAAAACAAAAGAATTTATTACTATAGACGGCTAAATCGCAAAATTGATGCATTATAACTAATGACATAAGAGACATGGCGAAATGGAAAGGAGAAGAAGAAGAAACTATAGGCATACAGGTGTTAATGGTGAACTTCTCCGACCTTCGATCTTGATAATAGTTCATGCACATTCTAGCTGACATCATGTGGATTGAAGAAGATCATTCTGTATGTCCGACTCGCAATGTATAGACCTTTGCGAATCGGTGGTGGAGGCTCGAATACTTGAGATGGATCTTTGGTTAATTAGCCGGGCTGGAGGTTAGAAATTCGTAAGGTCTTACCATCCAGGTCTATTCGTCAAGTAAGATGATACGAAATCATTTAAAGAAGAGCCGGAGATGACTCAGGTGCGATGGCAGCAAGAACTCGCTTACAAAGAAAGTAGTCAAAAATAAACGGGGTGAAGAGTACCTCACTTCGTTCTCTCTTGGGTCATACTTAAGGAGGATGTGATATCATGAAGCATCCGGAAACTTGGAATTGAGTTTAGAGTGGTTGAAATGTTTACCAGGGTCTTAAATAACTTGCTGCGATTGATAATTGCCGATGGTACCCGGAATCGATCGATCCGAAGTAGCTAAGTTTTACATTTCTTCGGACAGTATAGAGTGAAATAGAACTCACTGATCTGACATAATCAGGGTCGATCCGAAGGAAAGTCAGGACTGAAAGAAGGCAAGAAAGCATATCTGGAAACGACGGCAGATGTCCCATCCTATTTAAGTGTGGCAAATATTGGTGGGTCTTAGAAACTCCGTTATGTAATGGAATTGATGACACGGGATACATTAGTTGGCGAACTTGGCGTATAGTCTTAACCAGCCTAGTTTCGCCGGCTAGGAACGAAAATGTCTTGTTATGGTTCAAGTTTGGTTGCAGGTTGAGGGCTCAAGATGGTGAAGTAGGTTGGTCTGGTAAACCAGAGAGTGGGGAGTGGTGATCTATATTTTGGATTGTTAGCCTTGATATTTTTCAAACAGCTTGTCCAAGAGGCACGTGGACCATCCGTAGAGGTAAACTACTGCTTTGAATGGCTTATAAGCTTCCATAGGTCTGTTGAGGACTTCTCGAGACAAATCAGAGCTTTAATTGGTTGGAGCTTCTTCTCGTGTTGGGAGAGGTGAGCCCATTTTGTGAGTGTGTAGGGCTGAGTGGGTGATCTGTAAGCTTGGAGAAGAAAGGATCTACTGCGTTTAGTAGATGATTGAGGACTGAGGGCCATCAATGACAGGTTAGTACTTGGAAGGTTTATGGTTGTTGCGACTCGGGCTATTGAGGGTCATAGACTCGTTATGTTCTAGGATTTCGAACGCATATGGGATCGTGAGACTGGCTGGAACCATCGTTTCCTTTTCCATTAAAGAAAAATAAATCCCTTAAGTGGGAAGCTTCATTTTGGTTCATTTTTTGAATCATCGATGGATGCAATGTTTGTCCTAATTCCATGGTTCTCTTCTTAGAAATTGATAATGTTAAATATAGCAAGGGTGCCTTCCTTGTCGTTGTTTGTATGTTGTAGAAGTTTTATTGCGCGGCTGCTTTTTTTGTTTTGTTGTTTTTTTTCTTGTATGTTCTTGTGCTTGTTTTTTGAACAGGGGCACCAACACCGGACCATTGGGATGTAACATTGATGAGTTGCCATTTGTGCGCTAATGGCAGGGGTTAGGGGTTGTGCTACCGCCTAGAGGTCGACTCGCTATGTGAATTGTTGGCTGGATGTGGGTTAGTGTTTGGGGGTTTATATTCGCCTCTTGTCTGTATAAATGAGTTATAAGTCTCATATCTGTCTTATGGCCATCAAGGAGGCTACTTTGTTTGCATCCTAGACTATTTTCGTATGTTTCTAAGTGGTTTACGAGAGTGTGTAAGTACTAAGGTTCAAAGTCTGTCGTGGAACTAAGGTCGAAAATTTGAAGGGACAATATCTTAATGGAACGTATTCTGGTCTAGACTAGAGGGTAGAGGTCAACTAAGTCATATGGGCTTGAAATGCATGATTTATATAGCGTGGTAATCTCGATATTAATGATGATCATATTAGTGTGGGAAGTGGGGAGTGCATGAATAAGTTTGCATTTGTTTACTAGAGGTCTGATCTATTGGCAGTGATGGGGTTGAGGAGACCGGCACTCAATGTTTGCATGAACATTGTAGATGAGCAGCAGAACTACGCGTGACAAGTCAGCTACTCAGGGTCTGTGTCATGCTGTAATTGTTTTGTGCTAGTGGTTGTTAGGGAAACTTTTCAGTAGTTGTATGTGTAAGTGAACTGATGTTTGTTGTGTTCGCCTCATGAGGAGATGGGTGATGCTTGTGATTGCAATTGTTTCGAATCCACGTTATTCATAGTTTAGCTCCCGATGTAGGTGGCCAATGATACTTCAAAATATGATTAGTGCCACGCAGTATACGTACAGATACGGTGCACACACGGATGGGCGGGATGTTGGACTTGCTTTAGCCATCGCGGATTCAATTAACCGTAAGCAACCAAGGTCATATTAGGTTTAATTTGTGTTGTGGCAACCTTATGGGTAGTTTGTTTGTGCATAGAAACATGGCTATCATAGGTGAGACGTAATGGTGGATTGCCGCTAAATGGCGCGACTATCGAAAGGTACATGCAAAATGCAAAATCCAATAAACGTGAATGATGGAATACGAGACTTTTTCAAGTCCTTGTCCCTTGAATTTTGCACCTAACGGTGATTTTATACCCAGGCAGCTGAAGTCGCCAAATTGTAGGAACGTGGGCGCGCAGGTTGACCTCGAAAGCGTATATTTTAGAAAGGGGGATGTCGCGGCTAATGGGATTACTTAAAATCATTCGGGGTTGTGCTTTGTAGCGGGGCTTTTGATAGCCTTACGGGTTTACCCTGCGCACGTGAGTTGTGTCGTTTGGGTTTGAGTATTCGCTGTTTGTGAGTACGGGGAATCTTGCTTCAGGGCCGTTGTGTGCAAGACGTTGTGCTAGAAAAGGTTTTTGCAAAGCGACGAGAAAGGATCGCCCGAATTACGTTTTGATTGGGCAGAATGCTAAACTCATGGGCCCCACGTCCATCTCAAGTACGAGTCGTAGGGTTCGGGGACATGGTTCGGATTGATTACATAATACGATGTCCAATCCGCCCGCATGTAGCGGCAATGTCTATCACGGTCTTTCATAATGGTATTATTGTAGTCGCATAAACCGATTTCGTATGATTGGATGCACTAGCTCTAAACTTATCATATCGCGTGAACATCCGCTTAATTAGCGCACTAGCCCACTAAGAATTACTAAGAGAGGCTTGCTTTCTAGTTTGGTCAAACGAGACTACCCTAACTGATATATGTGTGACACTTTGATTATTATTAATGCGATGTTAATTATCGGTTTGTCCGTTTAAATACTCTGTGATAGTGATGGTACACTAGTTAAAATACATGACTTTAATAAGAGAGTGGATTACACATAGATTTTCCGGTCTTTTGGATATTAGTCGAAAATGATAACAAATTATAATTTCAGACACAAATGTTAATTGTATTATAGAACTGAATTTTAATTCAATATAATATTTCGTCTATAATTGGAAAAACGTCAATCTTTACCTTTTCTTTAATTAGGGTCTGGAAAAGATAGAGGATTAACAGTGGTTATTGTAAAACGAATGATATACGAATCCTTTAGACGGGTTGAATCGCTTAACAATGATAAGTAATGAAACATTAGTTAGTCGCATGATAGAACGCCAAGCACACTGGATCTTTCGCCTTGAATTGCTATACAAAAGACAATAAAGAATGTTGTTATCTCATTTTGGAATTTAATGTAGGATATATAATATGAAAATGAATAAGAGAATGAAAAAAAAACGCTGGGAAACATTGAAATGCCGAATATGAAAACCCTACTATTTTACCATGAAACGTTAATAAAGTGAGTATTTTCTACATTGTTTTTAATTACATTAAAACTCAAACAATGGTTAGTCAAATTAAAGAAAGTGAGAGAGTGATTATTGGTGAGTAATCTCAGAATTCACCTTTGTTATCTGGATCTTGTTTGTATAATCTCGAGAAGAGAATAGATCTGCTATATTTTGAAATAAAAGTTACGAATTGTGTATTGTTTAGGTAATGTGTTAGAAGAGGAGAGTAGTTAAGAGCAAGTTGATGCCTCGAGAATGTGTGCGTATGAAGTGCTATGAGTGAAGGTCGTATGAAGTTGTTGTAAGTCGAGGTGTTCGGGATTGTGCGTGTGTCTGAACTGAGCAAGGAGCGATTTAGGTTAATGGGGGTAGACTATTGTTTTTTATATGTGGACGCGAGAGGCATAAAAGGAGGCAAGCGCAACCTGCGTAATGATCGCTGCAGGATCAGAGCTGTTTATATCGCTCATTGCTTTTTCATATTAAGAGTGACGTATATACGCTCATATACTCAGCGTATATTACGCTTTACACATGAGTCCTTTTTATCGTGTGTTTGTGTAAGTTTGGTTGACGTGCGCTGTTATGTATACGCTGAGCAAAGAGACGTAATAGATAACGTGCTTGGTGGCTCAAAAGCAGATAATTACGTACTTCACATTTAGAGGCAGCCGTATATCACATCGCTGCGGTAGTTTTGATTCTCACATGTCGTATTGCATAAAGTAAAGCGATTCTGCCTCTAAAGCGTAATGGGACTATTAAATTGTACTATAAATAAATCTGTTAGTAAATTTATCATTGGGATTCCGGCAATAATTCTTATGCACAGTGATAATCTTTGTCTTGAAAGCATTTAACCGTTCGATTTTCGTAAGATATTTAGGCACCGGAATGTATTATTATACGGACGCCTTCCTTTGTGTCGCAAGAAACGGTACGTGTTTCTGAAGACATTGATTTCCGTGTATTTTTCGTTTGATAATTAAGTCTCTGTTTGTTCTGCGTATATATTTGCGTATTTTAAGACATTGCAAAATTCAGGTGAGGAACAATTCTATCAGAGAACAAATTCAAAAAAATTAAGTTTTATAAAAGTTTCAAATGACTGGCGGATTCACGAAAACTGTGAGAAGAGGTTTGATTGGAGGGTAGAAAAACTAGAGAATGCAGTTCGGCCAAGCTGTAAATAGTTGCTCTGAAATAAACACTTTGAAGAGGCCTTATTTGTGGCAGAAAGACCGAAAGAAAATTTTTTAAGTCTTGTATTTGAACGCTTATGGCCAAATAGTCTCTCGAGTACGACTCATTTCAAGACGTATTCTCCGTAACTTTTGGTGAATTCAAAGCACAATACTGTTGTTTCTAAGGTCGCAAAACACACGCGAGACGCGATATGTTCATGCACGGATGTACTCATGGGGAGAACATTTCAGGTGTCTACAGAGCCGCACTTTGACTGAGGAGTTCTTGAAGAGAACTTGATTTATGTTTCTGTTAAGTACTTGATAAGGGCAAACGTATATTGGCGAAGATTCGGTAGAGAGAGTGATGAGGCAGCTCCAAAGTTAACGTTACTGAAGCGGTCCCTCGAGAGATTTTCTCACTTTACTGGCCAGCACGGTGACCACAAAACAAATGTTAGTTATTTTAACCTGTTACCGCCCTTAGTTTCCCTGTGGCAAAAGTGCCGCATTAGGTACGAGTGTATAGCCATCTTGGGAAGCGCCTGGATCCGTCGCGCGTGGTTTTCTCCCATACTTGTGGCTTGCGACCTCTGAGGCTTTTTAGAGGTAGAGCTTTTGTGCAGGAAGATGTGTATGCGGTAACTTTTCGGGTGTGCGGAGAGATATCCAAACTTCGAAGTAAAGCTCCGACGCGGAACTTCTTGAGGCGGGGATTTTTTTTAAACAAACTTTGTGCTACATTCCTAATGGTGGCAGCAAGAAGTGAAGATAGTTCCTTTGAAAACCTTTGTGAGATTTTGTTCATAGACGGAAGGACTTCTGGCAAATTTTAGGCAAGGGAGAAAGAAGAATTTCAAGAGCGCCCGAAGCATGTGCTTCGCCGGAACTTCTCTGTAGCGGGAGAAGATTCAAGACCCGTAAAGCGATGTGTTGCTTGAGATGCTTCTGTAGCGGGTAGAAACCATAGAGACCCGAAAGACTGACTTTGGCTGCTGGAATCTCTTTGTAGCGGGAGAAAGTCGTAGATCGCCGAAAGATGCTTTTGGCTGGGGATAGGATTTCTGTATCGCGGGAGAAATCCTGGAGAAGCCTTGAAGCTTGTTGCAGTAGTGTGGAAATTTCTGGGGCACTTGAAAAGTTCAACCCGAAAAATGTGATAATGAGGAGCTGTTGTGTGACAGAATGCCGGCTCCAGGCTATTCATTGTTGACTGAGTCAGAGAGACGAAAATCTGGAGAGACGTTAGAGTACCGCAACTGTACTTTGAAGTGTCCGTCGGAAGCGCCGTTCTTCGTGAAAGGTTGTACCACTGCTGACCATTGCCGCTGACCTTCTTATGATAGTTGACGGACTTTTACGCGTAGGAAAATTGGAGTTGTATGAACAAACTCACTCCACGCGTATAGCGGATGATCGCCCATGTATGGCGTGTGTGCAGCGTCGATTCCTACTGCATGCAAGATGGGGCCTAGCTCGTGTTGAATGAGGGTGTGTGGAATGTGCAATGTGCAGATTCGGCAAATGTAGAGGTTGTCTGGCGGCAGGATGCATAGTGCATGATTGAATTTGATGTCTCATGCGCAAACTCGATGTGGGATCTCGCTTAATGCAAGATGTGTAATGCAAGTCTATTCTTAGATCAATGCATGAAATGACCAAGGAATAACTAATGGTAAGAATGCCTTCTTTGATGATTGGGTGCGAGAGTGGAGCCGGTTCGCAAAGACCCCCACTAATATCAGATGAATAGGGAGTTGCTTGGGTTATGTGTGAGTTGAGTCGGTGAGCCCAGGTCCATGGCATGGAGTTTGGGTGTGTGGGAAATGGCTCTTGCTAAGGGTGTGGGATGGTTGGTTTATTCGGTGTGAGAGGCACGCCCCAGTGTTCTAGAGGTTTCGGGCGGATATTGGTTGCGGTGGAAAGTAGGGTGAATGGAGCTAGCTGAATTAAAGTGGAGTCATATGGGTTTGGGCTTAGCTTTTTTGTGTGTGGCGTAAACTGGTAATGAGGGGTGTGTTTTGAGATAGTGTGTGGCACCAAAATCAGTAACTTGAGCTGATGAGTGAGTGCTGCATGAGAGATGAAGAGGATGAGGGATGTGATTTTGATTTGCTCAATCAGTAACTTGAGCTGAATGCTGACTCATGGAGTGAGAGAGGATATCGGTGCGTATGATGATTAGTTTTGAGTGTTGCTCAAGATCAGTACTTGAAGCTGATGTCACGAGGAATAGACATGAGGAATTTGCTGGGCGTGAATCATGCTCTTGGCACGATCCTGGTTGTGTTTGAGTTAGATACTTGAGCGAGGAGATTGCTCCTTGATTGAATTTGGGGTGCGAGAGTGTTGAGACTGAGTAGGATATACGAGTTGTAGCCGAGTGCAGACCCTTAAAGTGTTACGTTGTCATTCAAATGAAATACGGGCATCAATCGGTTTCAGAGAAAATACAAGGCTAATGTGTGACTAAGGGCAAGTGAATTGGGCGGATATTCTGACTGGTGGCATTAAGGACGGGTAGGGATGTTATGTACGAGTTATCAAAAGATCCGGGTCTATGATCGGCGTCTCTTGAGTCAGCTGTAGGTTAATGTTTGCGCTTCTTATTATAAAGAGAGAAGAACACCTATATTAGTACTGAGCTAGAATTTGTGGTCCGTGTTCACAGCATGTTTGTGCCGGTCATTTTCTCGTAGGAAGACGCGCTATACTCCTCACGATATATCTTTTGCTTTTGTTGGAATCAGACCGGGTGAAGAGATAGATAGAGATGATCTCTCGTGCATTTGGACAATGCCTTTCAGAATAGAGGGCATAATGGCGGGTGATGATAGGGCTTCTTTGTTGTGTTGGTAATCGGTTAAGGCTCGTGGTTTTGAGGTATGAAAAGGCTTGATGATGATGAAGCGAGCACATTGGTGCGCATGTGCTTTGTTGTAGACTTTTGGCTTTTTTGGTGTTTTAATTACTTTTGGGCTTGTCTGACCTTGGGACTATTTTGCATTGGATGTTGCATTTGTGATGATCGGGTGGCCCACTTGATAATGTTGTTTTTTGGTGCTTTTTTTTGCTTGTTTTGGCTCGCATTTTTATTCTTCTCTCTTTTTTTCTTTTGCAGATGTGCTCTGGGATTTCCTAGCACTCGTTTGGGTTTCTACAGCTAAGGTTAGGGCAGATGCTAGGCTGATAGATAAAAAAAAGATAGGCGTTGAGCAAGCGGTGCATGGCTCCACACTGATGAGTTGTGTTTATGGCTCAAAGGGTTGGCAAGGGATTTTGATATGATGAAGGGAATGGAGGGAAAGAGGGTTTAGTTTGTGTAGAGCATATGATAAGGAAGCCTCTCTTGAAATGTCCCTTGTGAATTGTGGGGTCAGGAGTCAATAGTTATACTATTGATTCATTAAGAGTTAGGGTAGACTATAACATCCATATGGTAGGCTAAGAAAATGAGAAAGAAAGAAACTTTTTATTACCAAAACAAGAATTATTGGACATAGTCATGGCTTAATTAGCGAAAATTGATCCTAAAGCGTCTCAATGAGACCTATAGACTCGAAAGGAAAAGGAAAAGGATACATAGTCTAGGGGAGAGGGCTCTCCAGTCACTCGATCACTCAAAAGCTATAGACTCTAGCGACTCATGTCGGATCGAACGCAGCAGATCATTCTTATGTCCATTCAGAGAGATCATAATGCACCCATTGGTGTCGAATGTGGTGAGGCCTTCGCACTGATACACGCGTGAGATGATCTTTTGTAATTTCCCGGCTGGAAGGTTAGAGAATGATCACGGTGTTTTTGGACCATCGTCTCTTCAGTTAGGAGCGGAAGACTAGCGCTGATAGGTCAAGACAGCTCCTCTCCATTTATCTAATAGGTGGTGGAGGACTTCTCACGGGTTCGTCTTCTTTCAGCCATTAGTTCCCTGGGTGCATTATGTGTGGATTTCAAGCTCTCGGAGGATGTTTGGGGTCTGATGGGTTTTACCTCGTTGTACGGGGATTCTGTTGTATGGACATGCGTGTGACGATGTCTTTTCCCAAGTGCTATTTCTTTTTCTCAGGAAGTAAAAGAACCTCTCTGACATTGAAAACTCGGTGTCCAAGGGAAAGGGGGAAAGACAGTCGTGAAAACAAGGCAGAGTCAAATCCTTTTTAGAGTGTGTAGCCATGGCTGGTGCATTAAAGTCTTTTATAAACTGGATCGGACGGGTATTAGCTGTGGCTTGAACTTGGTCGTAGATCGTTCTTTCGGCCTCTGAGAATCCTTTGGCACAGTTTTTTGTGGTTGCACAGGTTGGGGTCGCAAGAGGAGTTGGTGACCCTTAACAGTGGTTAAAAAGTTCATGTTAGTTCCAAGAGCTGGGGGGTGGATTTCGGGTGGCTTTTTGAAGATTTGCGTTTTCTAGACAGTTACGAGCTGGTGGTCGCTCATTCACTCGGATCAGCTGCTCGAGGTCAACTCCTTGACTTAGCTTTTAGAGCTGTATTTGAAGCATGCTTCGGACGTAAAAACAGTAAAAAAGTGCAGTGTGTCAACGCAAGATTGTCTTTGGAGCTTTTCTCGTTGGGAAATGGAGGGGCGGCATTTTTGGCTGTTAGGGCTGATGGTGGATGAAGCTTGGAGAAAGGCTAGGTTTGATTGGGCTTGAGGGTCATGAAGGGTTTTGCTTTTATGGAAGGTTAGTTGGCTGTGGTGTTCTGAGTGGCCGATGCAAACTCGGTTTGAGATTGGTGTGGTCGTAGCTAAGGTGCCGTGTACGCTTTCTTACTGCTCTCGGTTTTGTCGATATGTGAATATTAAGCTAGTGAACTATATGGTCATTTATTTGATTCATGGATGCTGGTTATAATTGGTTTATGTCCTATTATTTTCTGTGTTTCATGTGTTCTCTTTTAAGAATGAATTGTTCAAGGGGTGCTCTTTGTTTTCGTTTTTGGAATTTTCCTTTTGTTTGTTTTGTTTTTTTTTGAAGGTTTTTTTTTTTGGATATAGGGGTCTATCTAAATGTTTCGACCTAGGATTTTGATATGCGATGTGCCCGAAAGTAAGTTGTTATGGTCTATCGCTAGTAGTGTGCTGATGTTTGTCCTTATGTTTGGCTGGAAGGTAATGTCATTCCTATATGTTGTATTATGTTATGTTCATCGCTAGGTCAATGTCGTGTCTTACTCTAGTATGTTCAAGGTGTCAAGACGTAGTATGGTTCAAGTCTTGTGGTGATGAGGTGAGTTTTGTTGGTAAGTTGAGGATCTATTGTTCAGAGTGATACGACAGACTTAGAAGGTAGTAGTGGTAATCTATAATCATCTAGAGGGTCTATGATGATGCATGATGCGTTTAATATTGGGTGATTGACCATTTGGGTTGGACATAAGCTTGAAAGTTGTTTGTTGCGCAGTTCTTAGAATATGTACAGTATGGTAGATGTGTCTCATTAGATGCACTTATTTTTATGCATAGTCTTATTGTCGATGTACTAGTTCATAATGTTTTGCGGGTCTAGTTAAGTTTAGTTTTTAGATGTGTACTTGTTTTGGTTACGTTCCTGTAGAATTGGGGCTCAGAGCTTGGTTCAGTTGTTTTGTCAAGACTTATCTTATTTAGGATTTTGTATGTGTGCATTTGCCAAGGTGACTCCTTTGCACACGTATTAGTAAGACACGTGCACTGACGATCTGGCATGGCGGATCGGACTGCTGTAGGCATGTGTGTTGGGCGATCAATAACCACTATGCATTTACTTATGAGTTGGTTGATTGTTTGCGCTTGCTTGGTATGTGGTTAGTTTTTCTGACTCGTGAGGCATTAGTAACTTAGCCCATTAGTGTGGATCTAAGGAGCCAAGGGCTGCGACCTTATTTGCGATTAAGGGTCTGTCATAAATGCAAAATTCTCATTATAATTCTTTTGTGTATGATGGAATTACGAGACTTTTCAAGTCTGTCCACTTCATCTAACGGTTGATATATCGCTCCGAGTGCTCGGGTTTTGTAGGTTCGTTGTGGTAGTTTCCAGGTTCGGGCGCGCGGCTTGGTACTACATTCGAGGTGCTTGTGCGTTGGGCTTGAGCACGGTATCCAGCACGGTGAGTGCGTTTGGGCGTGTGTTGTGAGTAAGGGGAATCGCCCACCGTGTGCCTAAGAAATGGTGTATGTCAGGACGCCGCGAAACCGTTGGTGCCAAGATTTAATGGCCCCGTAGTCCAATAAGAGTAACCAGTCGTGGGTTCGGGGACATGGTACGGAATTGAATCAATAAACAATCCCGCCGCATGTAGGGCTCCTATCGGTCTCATTGTAATCTCCATTCAACACGATTTATTGGATGCAAGCACAAACTTACATATGTCGAACCTTATTAGCGCACTAGCGGGCCTAAGAATTACTAAGGAGAGTATGGGTTTTTTATTATGCACAAAGACTACTAACCTATGAAATTGTGGACATGTTGTATTATCATACGGTTAAACGGTGCGTGAGAAAAGCGGTTGTCCATAGTTAATCTGACTTTAAAGTGAAATTCACGATATTTTCCGGTCTTTGTTTGTGCCAAAATTTGAGGATTACCAAATTATTACGAACGATGAAATTATGCAATGTATAGTTCGAAACTTCAAGTTATATAATTGGTACAGGTCGTGGTTTGACGCCTACTCTTAACTGATAAATCTGGAAAGAAAAACAAAGGTTAGTTGTGTGTAAACGAAATGTTGGAAAACGAAAAAACAGCAAATCATTATGCCTTGAATCGACAACACTGCGAAAATAAAGAAAAACACTTGTTAGGTCGCTCATGTAAAACCGACCTGAAAGCCGATCAATGGCATCTTTCGACCTTGAATTCTACTGTATGCATACAATCAAAGATCGTTGTATTTGACACTATGAGTAATAAATAATTGGAGACTAAGATAATAAAGCAGAATGAAAACCAAAACATGGAAACATTGAAAGCAACATAAAAACAGCACATACATATATCCAATGAATCAACAACGATTAGAAAAAGTGAGTTTTCTACCATCTCGTTTTAATTACACATTAAAACTCCATACTAAAACTGGTCTAGTCACAAATTCAAAAAGTCCAAGTGAGAAAGAGAATTCATTGGATGGTAAATCTCGAATTTCAAGCCTTTGTTATCGCTTGTTGATTCGAAAGAGAATCGTGCTGTTGAAAAAACGAATGTGTATTGAGTGTCTCTAGAAAAACTGTTTTAGTAGAGACGAGAGAAAGAGAGAAGCCAATATGCCGCCGAGAAGTGTGCGTATTGAAGGTGTCTGAAGTGAGCGTCAGATGAGTTGTGAAGGTCGAGGTGTGGGTGAATTTTGTGGCGTGTGTGTCTCGGCACTGATGCAAGGGTCAGGGTATTATTTAGTTATTAGGCTAGCGAGGTCAAAACGTTGGCAAGCGCCATAACCCTGCTGTTTATGTAATGCGGATTCGCTGAGAATTGATGCGTTATATTACGGCTCATGAGGGAGGCGTATATAGGCTCATACGTCTAGCGTATTGTAACGCTCAAGCACAATGATGCAGTTTCGTTCGATGGACGAAGTTCGTTGTATGCGCTTGTACTCATACGGTGCTGAGAGCGGTATTTACGCTGGGGGCAAGCGTATATACGCCAAGAGGCAGCTGTATATAGCTGCTCCTCATAAGCCGTATATTATTTTTTCTAAAAATCGGTCTTGAAATATCTTGAGTTCGAATAATATCTTTGAACGTTCGATTTTCTAAGATTGAGGATTATTCTAGACTGGCGTCTTTTCGCAAGAAGGTAGTTCTATGAATCATTTCGCGGGTATTTGTTCTGATATTATTTCATGTGTAGTATGTATATTTCTGCGTATTCTGCGTATTTAGAACCATTGCAAGAATTCATAGAAAATCATCGCAAATCAGAAAATATTAATAATACTGGGCGGATTTAGAAAGAAGTGAGGAACATGATGAGGAATGCAAAAGCATGGAAGATATGCGCAGCGTGGTGAACTTGTTTGAAGAACCTTGACTGAAAACTTTTGGAAGAACCGAAAGAAAATATGATTTTTATTGCTTGTATTTTGAACCTTTGCTCAATAGTTCCTGAGTCGACCTCCTATACGGTATTTCCAATTTTTGTGAATTCAAAGCATTTTTCTAATGTCCGAAACAAACGCCGAGACCGCGGTTTGTGTTTTAATCACGGATTACTCATTTGGGAGGACACATTTTCAGGTGGTCTTACACTTAGACAAGATTGAATTTATACGAGAATCGTTAAAGAGAAGACTTAAGAAAACTTAATCACGATATAACAGAGAAAGTTATCAATAAGACAATTCTGTTTTTCAGAAGTGAGAGTCAGCATTCATTCAGTTGCTTTTTGGCGTTTTATTAACGAAGTTTGCTTGGTATTTAATACCGTGAAATTTTGTTTCATTTATTGAGGGGTAGCAGAGTCTTTTCCTGCTTCCACTTGTTAGTGCGACTTTTCTTGGTCAAAAGACACGTAAATGGATTATAAAACGCTGGCGACTTTTCCTGTCAGTTTCTTTCCAAACAATAGTTCTTTTCTGGGAAATTCCGTTCTTTTTCTACTCTGCATTTCATACGCGTAGGATATCGAGATTTTTCTTCTCTCATTGATTTTTCTGGTCATGGACTCGCGTTTTGCGGAAGCACTTTGGTCAACTGACCTGCAAAAATTCAAAACCTTTCCATTGATTCAGATCGTCCTCTTGTGTCAGATTTAGGGTTGAAACTTAGAAGTACTCATTTCGCCCTGATTTGTGTCTAGCACATAACCCTTTCATTGAAAAAAGGGGTGTAGCTTTCTATTTGTTTCTACATTTTCATTTCACTTTGAAAAGATGTGAGTGGGAAGTAAGGTAGTCTGGTGGATGTAGAAGAAATTTTCAATGAGAGGACGTGCCGCCAAATTCTCCAAATATTTCTTTGGCAAGGACGGTATTTAGAGCCACCGCATATATTGTGGTTGAATGTTCCTGTATTCTGTTAACAAGAGAAGGGAAAGGAAAGAGGGGACGCAAACCCATCAATGGTGGGGAGTCTTGAGTCAAAATCCCTAATTAATGGTTGGGTTCAAGACGAGGAATGCCAGGAAATTGGTGAACGACTTGGAAAGTTTTCATTCAAGTCATGAGGCACGCAACAACGGGATTCTCGCTTCTTAAACCTGTTCAGGTCTTAGCAAAGATTATGGTTATTCAACGAGAGATCGCTTACTTGTGCTTTCAAGTGTATGTGGGACCTATCCTAACATTTTATTATTTGTCAAGGACTGATAGATAGTGGCACTCTCAGCTAACGTGGGCTATTCTTATCGGGTTGTCCCCAATTGATGATAGTTCAAGATTTAAGTCTTTCTCATGAGTGTTCACGGTGTAGAAGTTTTTATAAGACTAGATGCAGTACATTGCTAAAGGAACTGATGGCACGCGAGCATAATTCATTTTCAACGCATTTATCACATATTTTGTTCGCCAATATGCGTCTAGAAAAGGTTCACCCAAGAGGAGGAGGTTACTTTTCATTCTATTTGCCTAATCGGCTTCATGATGTACAGAATCTGGTGGTTATTTTGCTCTGTTTTTTATTAAATTAGCTATAGAAAAATCCTTCAACTCTCGTTTTTAGCACTGGGGAACTATTATGTTAGGACAGTCT
>SNQN01000944.1:30672-45332 GCA_008642245.1 Bassia scoparia
AATACTTGCGAATTAACGTTCCATCGCCAGAGGGACTTTATAATTCTTCATATAATGCTTTTGTTTATAAAAATCACCTATATCTATCGGTTTATAATTTTGTGGTCTTCCTTGAATGTTTTGCAATAGCTATAAGGAGAAAATATACATCTTAAAATGAGATAATTGCAATTAAGTTTTACAATGTTAGAAATTTTTACATTCTTAGATTTTATAATTACTTGGAAGCGCAAAGTCATAATCGGTACAGTTACCTCCGTGTAAGCATCCATTACAAATCATACTAGTTGGTGACATTGCATATTTTGGACATTAATAACGTTGCATCATTAATGAAAAGGGTATTATATTACAAATTGAAGTATTTATTTTACAAATATTGTCCTTAATATCTTATAAGATTACATTAAGTAAGATTGGTAACATTGGATGCAATTTTTTTGACAAAAAGATTTTGAAATTTTATTACTAGACCAGAACAAGTCTTAACTATACTGCTTATGATACTAAAGGATTCCAGATAGATTGACATTTCAAAAACAAAATTCAATAATGTATATGGATAATCACTTTATTTCAGTATCTTGGTGAAGCACACCACGGGGCGCCGGAGATGAGCCGCTGATTACGATGAATTCTTCAGGCGCCGAGATATACTCTATATTGCTCATGGTAGGAGCGGTCATGTCCCGACAATCCAATCCTTCGCACTGGATGTAGTCATCCCACACTGCCATACCATGTTGTAATTATTTCAAATGCATCGCCAGGCCCCCCTTAGCCAACAAACCTTATAATACTAACCTCCCAGGACGACAGATTCATGAAACATTGATCCTATCCCCAACCGGACACAGTACCGCTCATGAACGCGACCCACCAAAGCCTGCCTAACAAGATGCTACCCTACACACTTGAAACAGGTTGTGTGTGCAAGCCAGAATGATCGACAAGAACTCCCATTCACTCCCAGAAAAAAAAGGCAATGGACGGCAATATTGTACTAAAATTTGCCAGTTTATTAAAACCGAGCAACACACCATCCCATCCAGTATGTACTGACACACCGAAACACCCAACACCAAGCCCTCTACACTAGTACCACCTCCTTCAACCTCTTCCCGATAACATCAACGAACAAGCCCAATCTTCTCCCACCCCCAAAACGAAAGCACATGGAGGCCAAGCTGGAAGTCCTCCAAACGCCCCCACACAACAAGCAACCTACACATAAACGCCCTCCCACATCATCTCAAACACAATAATGCACGCGTAGCCACTTTTGTAGCTCGCCAAGTTATGATATTCACATTCATCCGGTTATTCGACGTTCCCCTAAACTGTTCTGCTCCACCGAAACCTCCATGGATGGTCCCTGGCATTGATTGTAACATAGTAATACCAAAAAGCATGAACTATCACCCCTCAGAAAACATATACCCCAAACCATTTTGCACGTTGGAGCCCAAGTAGATCAGAAGACAATATACTATAAGTATGCTAAACGCGACTATTACCACGTGTCCAGACTGCGATAACAGCCAACACCTCGACTCATCGCCTCTGGGCTGTTGGCAAAAGATACTCCGAGTGCAATTAAAGCGCAAGACCCCAAAAAGAAGTCATAAGCATATCCGGGAATGAGAAGCCACAAGTACTTGTTTCCGTCGCTAACTGACAATGCAACGCGATACAGACATCATCCGAGGTTCACTCCTGCGGAAGTCGTCTAAATGACACCAATTTGAACGCGCTCTGAAACTGTAATGAACTCAGTAACGACCAAGAAGACCATGACCCAAAAGACAGTGACAACATGAGAGCCGTCTTCCAGACCGTGATATAATGGCGCCGGTACTAGATAGCTGAGTCTTAACATATATTTCCATGCATCCGTACTAATGGGTCGGAGCAACGACATGCTCTCCAGTGAATAGGATATTTTTTAACCAACCTTGATACACAACCGTCGCCTTGAGCTGTTTCGTGAAGTATACTCCCCGTACGATAACATCAACTTAATATGAAATTGTTGACGAACCAATATAAAACTACTTCAATTACACACCTAAATTAACACAGTACTTGATGGGAACATTGCTTGAGTGCAGCCAAAATGATAACAATCTCTGGCCATTTCGTACCCTAGTTAACAATGGTCAACTAGCTATAAACTATGAACACTAACCGAACACCTTGCATACACAATACATCTAAACACAAACACAGGACCGCCTGTAGTAGAAAGCCTAAGAATTATAATCGGTTATGTGGTTCAATCATCGCTTATAGATTTAGCATCCATACACACTAATTTACATTAACACGTACATACTGCGAGTAAGAACCCAGATCACACCAACAGCGATATATAAGATCTTAATGAAACCTTCCATCTACGCAGTCAAAAGGAGTAAGGTATAAAAAGGGATCACCATAGCCCCAGGTTCTGTCCTCTACCGCATGATCCAACTCATAAGTGTCCGCACTACCGAGATTGCCGCCAGCGACAATGTTCTCACCTTCGTTAAATTCACATCGCCGTTACTCTATCGCACCGGAATTAGGTCGCGTTCGATGCACCATCTATATCCCTTACCTGTAACCAGCCTCAGTCTCTTCGATACATGCTTATGGTTGCCATCGTTCTTACCTCTAACTTCTTTCATCATGATCCCCTTCTGGATCACCCTGATCACTATTTGGTTCCTTCTTAAGCTCCTACTTTAAAACTACTCCATAACAAGAAACCCAAGTGGCACTCCTCCCACATTTAACTAACAGTTGTGAACCGGATTCCTCTTACAGCGTGGATGGAAAACCCCCAATCACTTTCTACCCCAGATGCAAGGCAATCGCCTAGAAACTCCTCGAATATCTACATACAAGTGCCTTTCTTTTCTCTCATCTCATACACTGGCGATACAACAGAGACACACAGTAGGGTAGAGACAACCTTCCTCAAATAGCTGCGGCCCCTGTAATTAGAACCTTCAAACCCTTGAGACTTGAGCGACTCTATACAATCACATCGAAATGAAAACTCCATCGTTGGCCTTAGTGTAGGACGTGGGCCGCCGCCCTCGCGTTAGAGCTGGTATAGCGCGGCGGCTATAAAAGCTTAACCCTCCATCGCGAAATAGTTGCTATGTGCGTAGGCGCTCAGAGCCACAGCGGATCCGCATTGTTGAGTGGCTGTGGGCGGTCCGACTGGTAAGCTACAGCAGCGGACAAGCTAAACCGTTTAGGAACATTCGGGCTACGTAAAAGTCCAAAGGGAGAACTCCCCACCAGCCTGGATCCACTAGAAGGTTATTCCCACGGGAACGAACCAGAACCCCCGAATAACCCCAAAATTAGAGGCACAAAAGTCAAGTCGCGAGCCCCACGTCCAATCTATGATAACCCAGCTCCGGGTTCCGGTCAAACTCCTACCCAACTACAAACCGTATCACTGGGGACCATCTTATGAGTACCGGAACCTTGAAACTCCAAATAACCCCAATTCGCATCCGACCTCATTAGACGCCGCTACATACACAAATCGGCCGGTCTCATTGAATGACCCCTTACCACAAAAACACGAATCTATTATTTGAGGACACACAAACTCTACAATGATTCTGCAAACCCTTCATTCAGACGCATTCATAACTAGGCCACTCAAGACCAATATAACTAATATACAACCGTGAAGAGTAATCCGTTCTATTCATCGCACTAAAGAGACCCACATAACCGCCCAACGCTATGCACTAGAACAATCTCGTGACCACTTTATTAACATTGTTAAAACGGGATGCAACAATCAACAAGACCACCGCGTTGTCCCATAAAGTATATACATCCTGGACTTTAAGAGATGATCTCCCACATTAATATTCCAGCTAGCGGCGTTCGTTTGTTTAGCAACAATATAGATTACCGAAGACTACAGTACAACATACACAATCCAGTCAACTGACGAATAACAGGAGCAGATAACGTATGAACTTCCACAAGACATTCCATATATAGCGTGCTCCACAAAACCCATATTCATTACCCTCCCTAATCTTGAAAGAAAAACAAAGGTTAGTTTTGTTAAAACGAAATGTTGGAGAAACGACAAAAACAGAAACCGAACATACCATATATCAGCCTATGAATCGACAACACTTCGCGAAAATAAAGAAAAACCAACTTGTTAGTCCTATGATAAAACTCGCCGCAAAAGCACATCAATAGGGCATCTTTCGACCTTGAAAATTCTACTATAGCAAACAATCAAAAAAGCATCAAGTCTAGTTTTGACACTAGAGATAACTAAAATAATTGGAAGGAAACTGTAAGATAATAAAGCAGATGAAAACCAAAAACAATGGAAAACATTGAAAGCAATAAGACAAAAGCACTACATAATATGTACAATGCAACCATTAACGATTAGAAAAGTGCAGTTCTTCTACCATCTGTTTTAATATCACATTAAAACTCAAACTAACAACTGGTCAGAAGTCAACAAGATTAACAAGCAAAGCGTAGAGAAAGAGCAATTATGGATGCCGTAATTCTCGAATTTCAAACCCTTTTTATCGCTTGGTTGATTCGAAAGAGAATCGTGCTGTTGAATAAAAGAACTGTGTTTAGTGTCTCATAGAACACATGTTTTAGAGAAGAGAGAAAGAGAAGCCAATATGCCTGCTCGGAGAAGTGTGCGTAATGATCGCTTATGAAAAGTCGGCACACAACGTCTGATCATGAAATCTCGTATGATAGAGCTACCGACCCAAACACCAACCCAAACAACCGTGTCTAACACAAAAACATCCCCAAGGAGAATTGATAGCGTGTCAACTTACCGGAACATAGAAAAGAGGCAAGGTATACTTAATAAGCGCACCGAGGCAAACACAGAGTACGCGCTCCAAGACCAAACACTAACCTAGACCAGCTATATTTACGCTGCACGTGAACACCAGACGCCAAATCGAGACGTAATCACTACGCTCATGTCGGAGCACGTACAATATAAGAACAGCTGCCCACAAAAATACTTACCAGTACGCCTTTCGCCACTCACACAATGAGCCATTCGTACCGATCGGAAAGTCTCTGATTGACTTATGTTCGCTATAATACGCTGAGGGAGCAGAATCTACGTCTGGCGACCAACACAAACATCCATACCCTAACGAACTCCAACACAAAACACCCGCAGCGCCTAAAATAATACGCTTCAAAAGGACCCCCCCAGCTAATAATATACGACCTTAGCTCACCACTCAGACGTAATACGCTCCTTCAAGACGTACCTACTATTTTTTCCACAAAAATCCACTGAAACACTATCTATGCACCATACAAAAACCGAACACATTCGGCAAAACACCACTAATTATATTGCACACGTACCGTCCTCACTGATTATCTCATACGCTCCTCACGGATTATGCTAGCGCCTCCTTTCGCACAACAGAAAAAACCGTAACACTCCTCTAGCCAAAACAAAATACCAGCCAGTATATCTCATTCTAATATTCACTGTATTTCTGCGAGTATTCTCCGCCGTATCTATAAAACCATGATTAACAATTCCAACTCAGAAAAACTACAATTAGAAACAAATCACACTAAAACATAATTTAAAACCTAACTTAGGACACGCGAGCCAATGAAACAAATGCTCGACGAAGGAACCCATTGATGAGAATCAAAAACGATTGAGAATCGCCAGTGTACTTGTTTGAAAACCTTGAAAACCTTGAACAAAAACCACAGAACACAAGAACCCTAAATTTTTGCACAATCTGTAATATTCTGACCTAGTCCGCACTCAATAGTTCCGACGTAAAACGACCTCCCACGTATTTCCACTACTCTTGTACATTCACAAGCCACTACTCTTTCTAAATATCAGCCCAACCAAGAACGCACGAGACAGCCCAAACGGTATGATTTCACCCAACGGACCATAAATCACTCATTAGGCCGGGAGCACATTTTCAGGTGGTCTACAGAGAACACCCACCACAAAACTTCTCGCAACTTACGCCGTCTGAAAGAGACGTAGAGTACTCGTAGCACCCAGCAAAAGCTGCAAAGTATTCGCTTCGGGTAGGACCGAGAGCCAAATACTTAACACGGTCTACTCGCCCCTGAGCTAATAACCCTTACGCCACAAAACGAGTCCAACACAACCCAACACCGGTACTACAAAACAAATGTTAGTTTTGGTAACCAAAGTAAACCTGTTACAACGCGACCCACATGCGGTGTTATGACCCTCTCGCGCGAAAACCGCACCCTGATCCATACGCTCCGTTATCCATTGCCCATACCGGCTGACTCCTTGGCTTTTCCGCGAAACACCAGAGGAAGTATGTGCTGTGTGCTCCTCGCGAGGAACTCAGTTAGCCGCGATGAACGAACAATACTCACCAAAACAAACCCGATAAGAACCCAAAAAAAATGCGACAGAGACCAACTCATGCTGCGGGAGAAGATTCCAAAACCCGGAGAAAATGCCTCGACGGCTCGACAACCACACTACCTACGAGCGAAAATTTCCCAAAGACCCCGAAGAATGTACGACTGACGCGAAGAACTTACAACATCCAGTAAGCCCGGCGAGAAGAATTAGCCCAAGAACACGCGCTGTGTTGTGTGCTGAGTTCTGTAGGCGCGACTCAAGAAACCAAATAAAGCACATCCGAAGATGCTGATCCGTCGACTAGAGAGTGTATCTGAACCATAGCGGACGATGAAAACGGTAGACCCCGATAGAACACAATTGCTTGCTGGAGATCTCCTGACATTACAACAAACCCCTAAGCTGAGGGCCAAGGAAATCGTAGCCCAACCCGAATTGATGGACTGCCATCTGTGGAATTTTCGGGAAAGAAAGTTCCAAACACACACACAACCAAACCCTCGATATAACGGCAGCTGTTTGAACTGTGTGTGAAGAAGCCACCCACTCTTCGACTGTAGTCTGAAGAAGACGACACAACTATCGTAAGACGAACACGTCGCAAACAAGTATTGCAAGCCCTATACCCGGTCGAAGCATAACCCTCAGATTCTCGCGAATACTATCCCCAACGAGCCCTGACCTTGGGCTTCTTCAGCGCCAAGAAACCAAATACTCCGCCACAAAGTAGCCAAACAATCACGCTCATAAGCGCATGAATCAGTCCATAGGCCAACCACACCACATGTGCCCAAACGTGGCACAACATGCACTCGCTCAAAAGACATACGCGCCCTAGACCTCCCGTGTATAGAACTCGGTGGATGTATGTGCAATGGCAATGCTGCATGTAATGTGCTGTTGCAAGAAGCACAATGCAAAATACGCATGACATCTGAAAAACACCGTTTGTATGCTCCAACAGCTGCGCCATAGAATCGCTTGCTATATAGAAGCTGACCTCGTAATGCAAAGTCTATTCTTAAGGATCCCTAAAATGCCATGAATGACAAACGAAACCCATAGACAACCAAATGGTTCAAGAAACTGCTTAAGATGAACTGCGAAACGTACCAGGAAGCCGACCGCACAAAAGCCCCATATTCGAGCAAAGGCGATGCTTTGATCTCGACGAACGATTGAAGCCCCAAACCACGGCAGTCTTGAGAGACGTGTGCTAGGAAATGGCTTCTGTACCGTGTGATGGTTGGTTAGTGGGTTATAGACAGCCCCCAGCTTGAATCGAGTTTTGCGACTCGGCAGACTGAGTATGAATGGCATCAGTTAAGTAACCCAGAAGACCCATCTGTCCGACTTCATGTAGAGCGGGTATCTATGACGTTTTCTACTCAAGTGATATTGCCCTTGCAAATTAAGGGGCAATTTGTTACGGATTAAAAATATATAGTTGATATTTTTGACTTAATTAGGAGAGTTTAACCAACAGTAAGTAACTAGCGACGAATAAGGCAGAAGGAGWGGACAGGTGATACACGACATTCTTAATATGGCTTCAATCTAATGATGCAGCATTAGCGTTGGAAGGAAATTGTGGTAAGGATGGCYAATCAGGAGATAGCCTAAAAGCAGGCCCATGAAGATCAGGCGACAATAGGACTTGGAGGGAAATTACGCATGTTTAAAATATAAAGATAAGCGGCAAGAAATCGTCAGATGAAGTAACTTCCATSCACGATCTACACAAAATTATAACTGTATGGATATGAGGTCATTTTTATAATAAAAGCATTAAAATAAAAATTATAAGTCCTCTGGCGATTGGAACGTTGATTCGCAAGGACTTAAGTGATATCGCCCTTGCAAATTCAGCGGGCAATTTGTTACGGATTAAAAATATATTGTTGACTTTGTTGACTTAATTAGGAGAGTTTGACCAGCAGTAAGTAACTAGCGACGAGTAAGGCAAAAGGAGAAGACAGGCGATACACGACATTCTTAATATGGCTTCAGTCTAACGATGCAGTATTAGCGTTAGAAGGAAATTGTGGTAAGGATGGCCCATCAGGAGATAGCCCAAAAGTAGGCCCATGAAGATCAGTCAACAGCAGGACTTGAAGGGAAATTACGAATGTCTAAAATATGAAAAGAAGCGGCAAGAAACCGTCAAATGAAGTAACTTCCACCCATGACCACAAAATTATAACCGTATGGATATAAGGTCATTTTTATAACAAAAGCACTAAAATGAAAATTATAAGTCCTCTGGCGATTGGAACGTTAATTCACAAGGACTCAACTGATATCACCCTTGAAAATTAAGGGGGCAATTTGTTACGGATTAAAAAAAAGATTTTGTTGACTTTCGTTGACTAAGTTGAAGGAGTTTGTCCATAAAGAAAGTGAATTACGAGGATCGAGTAAGAAGGATAGCATTAGGTGAATTCGGAAAGAGCGTTTTGGCATTATAAACCAAGCGATAGAAAGGTTATGATGGAAGTGGCCTACTCGTAAAAGTCCATAATGGACGCCATGAGTTACAAGTGATAGCAGATTTGGAGGGAAGCATTGGGATTCAAATATGAAAAGAGGAAGCTATGGAATCGTCAAGAAGATAACTTCCACCCATGATCTTCACCTCTAAGAGGTCTATAAAAAGGCGCAACCTGATCGTACAAAGACAACAACAACATCCTCTATCTTCTTTTCGCATTTAACTTCTCTAGCCACACTTGCCTAGTTTAGCATAATATAGTTTAGCATTGCTTAGCTAAGCATAGCGTAGCCTAGTTCATCCTCAAGATCAGTAGTTTGCCGTTATGACATCCCAATGTCTTGAACATGGAAGTAAACATCCCTCCTGTGATGACGATTGTAGTCTGATACTTATCCCATATACAATGGATGTTTTTCGTTCTTTTCATCTTTGTTTTTTATGTACATTGTTTCACAACAAGGAATTCCTTATGCATTCATCTTCTTGATTAACTTTTTATCAGGACCATTTTACGTTAGCAGTTATCTATATAATCATAACAGGGGTAGCCCCCTACCGAACAAAAAACAATTGAATGGTCGACTTGTTGGTAAAGTACAAACACTTCAACACACTTAATACTCGCTTGATGGTAGAGGTCATATTGTATGGTGCGATGAGTATTATACATGCTTATAATTGTATCTCGGACCCTCGAATTACAGGAAATTAAAGTTAGAATCTAGACAGCTGCATGTAGGCTGACATGCAAGCCCACAGTAGCTGACTATTACTCAAGGCTTTCGTATATAGGGTCACAAGGCATGATATAACGCCATTGGACCGTATATGCGTCAATTGTCCTATACACGGTTCATTCTTCCTATGTGCGATGCAATTTCTAAGTTACCCTACACATGAGCATAATCGTATATCGTATGATGTTTTGCTATGTTCTATATACCGTATATACCTCTGCAACCATATTCGACATCTATCTTTTATAAAACTATCTTTTATACGATTATATCTCTTATGACTCTTGATATATACTAATCCTTACAACCTTATAAATACCCTTTGCCTTGTGATTATTCAAACTTCAAATAAACACTCCTAAAAACTTCTCTAAAGCTTTTAGTGTGTTTGTCAAGGCTCGCAAGTGAGGTTTCTATGCTCTGATTCGTGATCTTTCAAACTCGTCCAAAGGTGAGATTCACGACCACCACAATAATATTCTCTTAATAACTTAGTGCAACTTGATATGGCTTCCTTACCGCTGACAATAAGGTATTGGAATCCCCAAACGCACTGTTGCTTTAATAATAACAAATTCTCTTTGCTTGCAGAAATTAGTCGTATTGGTTGCCTAATGATCTTCCTCTATGTCCCCTAATTTGTCTGAATCTTCTATAAACTTGAAGAACTTTAAGAATCAGATCATAAGATTTTCTGAAATTGTGCATGCCATTGAAGTACTTGTTAAACCTGTTTACAATTTGGAACCATCGTAGGATTAGTGTGACTCATAGGAAGCAGCCCTCATCTTTTGCTGTTTTTCACTATCTTTTCCTCATAAGTCAGAAAATTCTAGTGAGCTCTGATTATTATAGTTGAACAATTTGAAGTGTCATTTGCCCTCGTTGTCTGTTGCGGAAACTTCTGCTTGCTTTGAGATCTCCAAGGAGATCCAAGGTGCCAATGACTTGTTACCCTTACATATGCAGGTAATTCACATTCTTCAATTTGTTAATAAAGTAGTAATTTCCTGTATATCCATTTTGTAATACATTTTTGTTTTTTATTATATGTTATGATGAACGGTTGACTTTATTGCACCTCCGAAAACAATGCTGTACAAGACAGATATCACTACACAAGAGATTAACGCCTCGCCTCAACGCGATGGGTCAATACTTTGCGAATAAAGACTTATCAATTCGTTAGTCGTTCCATGTGTATATCCAAAGTCATGACTTCGGCGACGAAGAGGCTTAATGATTATTCGGATGTCATGCTGACCTATCTACTTCCATACGAAGGATAGTAACAACTTGAAAAAGTAAGATAGTTCTCATCGTGGACACCGTAAGCCTACTAATGCGAACTATTTTGGCATTCGCATCTTTAGAGATGGGCCACTTTCTGGATGCTCAACCTAATCTTGAAGTTCTAGAAGTAATAATGTACGCAAGAGACCCTCTCGTTGCTACCAAGAGACAATATAGACATCGACTAACGCGTACGATTGTGAAGCTAGTTAATAGAGCGTCGAAGAGAGAATGAGTAATACGTTAAACGACCTTTGAGATCGACACTACATTTTGCTCTATCCCTAAAGTTCTAGAACATCTAATCTCAGAGAAGTGACATAGGACACACGATACGACACTTATTGGGAGTCGAATGAGCCCACTAACATGCAAGGCCCAAAGAAATCTAATGAACACCCATTCGCAAGGAAAGGACTATGCCTAAGAAGTATAAAAGACTGACCAAGAAAATTGGATAGTCACGATGATTGTAGGACAAAAAAAGGAGAATAAAAAGGCTTCAAACTAGAGATCGGAAGCAAAAAGAAGATACTTCTTTGATTCTCTTTAATCACAATTCTAAGTTTAAAACTTTCCACATTAATTTTAGTGAACTCATTATTTAACCCTTTAATAAGAGTTCGAATTTACTTGCTACTTAATACCTCAATATCTTATCTTAATAACATTACATTCTTACCAAATAATTTCACCTTTATCTGTCAATTATCATCATACAACGATTATGATGTTAAATGGGACAAAATGGGCGAAATATTTACAGGGCACGCACTTTAAAGATGCCTACTAGTCATTATATCATGAAATCAGCCTGTCATAGTTCATATGTACATGAACAAGTCTAACGACATGATTTCTGTTTATCTATTCATACTTCTACCTTCACTTCCGTCTAAATGATGGACTTGAAATTCATACCATGCAGTCCTGCAATTTTACCTGCACCCCTCGTAGGTTTTGAGCTGACAATTGTAGCGGCCCGACCTATACTTTGGTAACAAATTCTTCCCGAGGACCCTAGCAAAAACATTTATTGCGCACGCTTAACCCAAACTCTCTCCTAATGTTCCGAGGCTTAACACCTTTTTAAGAAATGCTCGTGATTCGTATGTATGACTACATAAGACACTTATACAAAGTTGACGAGCCATTCTTCGTTCAAATTATCACTACATATCTAGCACGAAACCATCAACTTCAGGGATTTGACTTCTCCAATTATATGCGAGCGACGAAAATCTCCAATTCAATCAGTTGAACTGCTTCGGTCCCATAGACCAATGAAAATGGGTATGAACTGTGGAAGTCCTTATCAATGTTCGATATTCCCAAAGTGCAAAATGCAATATATGCAACCAATCCTTGTATGTTTTTGTCATCTTCGTAATGGTGGTTTTTATATTCTTGTTTGCGGCTTCCACGACTCCATTTGTTTGTGGTCGATATRGGGATGACCAATGGTGTTGGATTTTGTACTTAACAATCAAATCGACGCATTTTTTTGGTAATGAGTTCCGTTATCGCTAATGATTTCATGAGGCACTCTAAAGCGACAAACGATATTTGTCTCAATGAATTTTTCCACATGTTTAGCTAAAAGTGTTGCATACGATGCCCCGCTTCTACCCGTTTTGTGAAGTAATCGATAGCCACTAAGATGAATTCATGTCCACTTTGACCTGGAGACGTGATTTTCCCAATTATATCAATTCCTCAAGTTGAAAATGGCCAAGGAGAGGTAAAAGTGTAGAGAAGCAATAGAGGCACATGTTGCAAGTTTGCTCTTTTTTGATATATGTATTGCATCTTTTGACCAAGTCATGGCAATTTCTTTCTACGGTTATCCAGTAATAACCAAAGGTGATGATATTTTGTGCCAACATCTTACCACTCATAGGCGTACCACATATTCCAGCATGTACATTGAACATGATTGCTTTGGCGTCTTCTTRTGTGATGCTRAGCAAAAGGCGACCATGATAACCTTACTTATGTAATTCTCCTTCTTGCAAAACAAATTGAGCGGCCAAATGTCTTAGGGCTTTTAAATCCTTTTTGGACGCATATGRAGGATATTCATTATCTTGCAAAAACTTCAAAATGTGTGAATACCAAGGTTCGTTATCCTCACTTGTTGAAGGACTTTGCTCTTTGTTATCCAGTGCGTAGACATGCGCGAGAGCTTGTTKCCTTTTAATGATTAGGGGCATGTTTGTTAGCGAACTTGACATTCAAATCATGGAAGCTAAAYGAGCGAAAGCATCTGCAAATTGATTGTCTTCTCGAGGCAGGTATGTATATTCTATCTCTTTGATTTTCYGAGCGATCGTCTCCAAATATGCTTGATAAGGTGCCAAGCTTTCGCTCCTAACCTTCCATTTACCCGAAATTTGATTAATGATTAAGGATGAATCTCCGTATAATCTTAACCTTTCTATTCCAAGAGCCACAGCTGCCTTCAATCCAATTATGCAAGCTTCATACTCGGAAGTGTTGTTGGTAACATCAAAATCCAATTTCACGGAAATCGGTGTGTGCGCTTCTTATGGCGATACTAGAAGTACGCTTACACCTTATGCTCTTTGATTATAAGATCCATCAAAATATAAGGACCATGCTCCATCTTTTGTCATCAACAAGTCTTCATCAGGAAATTCGAAGTCTTCAGGTTTTGGTTCGCTTGGTGAAGTAGCTAGAAATTTTGGAACAATGCTTCCTTTGATTGCTTTTTGAGACACATACTCTAGATCAAATTCTATTAGCATCACCACACATATAKATAATCTCTCATTCATTGTAGGGTTTTCCAAGAGATTTTCAATGGATCAGCCTTTGAGACGATGTCAATGGTAAGGGTGAAGAGTTAGTGTCACAATTTCGTAGTAGCCCATACTAAAGCGAGACAAAGATTTTTTGGTGCTTGAATATCTCATTTYGTATTCCAAAAACTTCTTGCTCAAGTAATAAATTTCATTTTCTTTGCCTTTGACTTCTTGAGCTGGCATTGCCCCTACATTGGTTTGTGTGACTGTGAGATAGAGCCTTAGAGGTAAGCCCGTAACAGGTGGTAATAGGACATGAGGATTTGWGAGATATTCCTTTACTTTATCGAAGTCTTKTTGGCAAGCATCGTCCCACACCTTACGTTCGTCCTTCTTGAGTTTGTGAAAGATGTGTTCACAAACCATGGTAAGTTTGGATATAAATCGACTAATGTATTGGAGACAGCCCAAGAATCTGCGAATCTTCTTCTCATGAGTTGGTGGTTTGAGAGACATTATTGTTTGGATTTTAAAAGGATCTATTTTAATGCCTCTATTGTTGATGACATAACCAAGGAGCTTTCCGGAGTTACTGCAAATGCGCATTTTTGTGGATTGAGCCTCATTTGGAACCTTTGAAGTCTTTCACAGAATTTTCTTAAGGTAGCGACATGATCTTCTCGTTGTTTGGCTTTTATGATCATAAAATCAACATATACTTCCACTTCCTTATGCATCATGTCATACAAATGGGCGGTGGCAGCGCGTTGATAAGTGGCCCCTGCGTTCCTTAGACCGAAAGGCATAACGGTGTAACAAAACGTTCCCCATGGAGTGATAAAGGTGGTTTTCCCCATGTCTTCTTCATCCATCTTTACTTGATTGTATCTTGCATATCCATCCATGAAAGACAATAAGGCGTGATTGGCGGTGTTATCGACCAAGATGTCTATATGAGG
>SNQN01000944.1:51448-66282 GCA_008642245.1 Bassia scoparia
GTCTGAGCTTTATGTATAATTGTCAAGAGTAAAGCTCTATGCTGGTCAGACTAACATTGCACTGGCACAATAGAGAAAGTGAATTGCAGAAACATGTCATTGATTTAGGATATTCTACTGTCAATATATACTGGACATCTTTTCGGCTTAGGTACGAATTAGGTAATCTGTATGCTGCATGCTATGTATCATGAGAGCATTCCTAAGTTACTTATCTGGGCTCAGTGGTTGGATGCTTCTCCTTGAAAATTCAGCAATAGGGGTAAATCTACCTCAGGTCCAACCGTGGTGACTGAAGGCGGGAGGGAAAATTGGGAGCTGATTCCCTTCAGGTATTCATCGGTATGTCCTTAGATGCTGATTCGCTGATCTTCTATCCAATCAAGATACAAGGCTACTTTCCAGAGACGGCCTTAGTGCCAATAGGAGCATCCTCGCTCTTTTTTGGATTTGCCAAAAGAAATACAATTTGATTGGGTTACTTTCTACTAAGAAGGAATGAGGATCATGCATTTGAAGTATGCTTTATGAAAAAGAATGAGCCAAAAATTGGCCCTCAAATTGCTCTTGGAGCTACATTGCAATTGGATACTTTGTACGAGATGGTAGAGAATGGTTCAAGTTACGGATTGTCTCGTGATTCGCTTTGCGACTCCTAATGGCAAAAGAATATCCTGATCTGAAATTTCCAAGATTTCGATTCTGCATAAAAGATAGGTTAATTGAGTGTCAATACGCCAGCCGCTGTCATCATTTATGCATGGTGCAATCTATCTTTGGCATCGATAAAGATCGAAAACTATGATATTATTCAGAGTGTGAGCGCTTATTGAGTCTTTTGATCGGCAATAAGTTGATTGTCCTACAAGCGACATTATGTTAATGGAGAGCGCAAGACTCCATGACTGATTACCACGACCAGTACTGTGCTGCGATGATTGTGAATCTCATGTACTGTAGAAGGAGAGGTAAATGTTTGATGACGTCCGAGATCTGAAAAGGCTGATCTAATCTAATCAGCATGGTCAACGCTACGGGATTCATGGTTTGTGAGTGTAAGGTATGGTCTGGAAAGCTGCCTCCCGGGCAAAAAATGTTCTTCCACGCTCTGCTCTGAGGCGATCTACTTATGATGTATGCTGATCTATTTCGAGGCAGGAGAGGATCTTTAATTATCCTTTCGTAACCTGTTCTTCCGAATTTCAAAAATTAGACTACTTTACAATCTGAAAGTTACTAGTAAAGGTACATGAACAAGACGATATATGAAATACATAAAGCAATGGAACGAGACAGTAACAAGTAAATCATCATGGACAGATACAAAGACAGTCGGACAATCTCAAGGCAATTGACGACGAATGGTTAGGATCAGCGCACTCCAGGTTTTGACAACAAAGAGAAAGAGCTAATTGTGATGATCAATTAATTGAGCTGGATATTACAGGACGTGCTGCATGTGTATCGAGAATGTCCAGCGGATGAGATTTCCATAAGGAATTGCGCGAATTCACACACCATGCATCAAGGGCCGCAGTCCTAAAGCAAAAGTTCGACAATGAAGCCAGACATAGCACTTAAAATCGGGAAGTGGTATAGGCAAATAGAGCAGGTCATCAAGACGTTCGTTATCCAAACATTGGATCGCCAATGGATTTCCAGTTAGGTAGAAGTGAAGCTTCAAATGTTTGATTTTTCGTGATTGATAAGGTAAGCTTAAAAAGCTATGTTACGCTATGCTCATGTAGTCAAAGTTGCACATCAGTTAGCTCCAACAAGTTGTGGGGGGCTTGCTTCAGCAGTGTCATGTCTTGCATAACATAAACTCTATTTATCAAAGTGTGGGAGGCTTGCATCAACAAAAAAGCCCTCATTCCTTGTTCCCTTCTCGAAGGAGCAAAACTCAAGTTCCTGACTTGAGTGGTCACAACCAAATGTAGAAGCAGTAAACATGGCACATCAATGGTAACTCCAATAAGGTTGGGGGCTTACATCATCACTATAACCTCCACACATGSRWTTGTCTCTACAAGGCAAGGTCACAATTCGTTGAGAGCTTTACATTGGAATAARAGTACTCATTCTAGCAACACGCTCTCTGCCCGAGGGAGCAACAGACTTAAGTTCCTRACTTAAGTGTACATCTTCGTTACATGACAAGCCTTAATCAAGCAACTACTTGTGCCCTACAAGTATTGCAATGATCTTTGCACCACCACTCGGAGTCATTAGGGGCTTACAACAAAAGAAACAAACTCCTTACATTTGAAGCACATTCAACTTCAGCAGATCAAGTACCTTGTGCGTTTCCTATGCTGAGATCATCTTCATCACCATGCTCTTTGATAAGCAACAAACTCATGTTCATGCCTTGAGTCAACACCGTGTCTCGGCATATCAAAATGGGGGGGGGGCTCATAGCAGAAAGAGAAGACCTACATGCAGCTCATGACATTTGCACGATCACTCCTGAAGCACAGAGCATGGAACGATCAACGAAGATTCAACAACACATTAGGTCCAAGTCCTTGCCGACCTTACAACTACAACAACTGTAAATCATCTCAACACCGTAAAAAGGCTCTAGACGTTAAAACTCCCATCACCGCAAAGGTTGATCTATAATACCTTCACAACACAAGAGGCCTGTAATTCAGGGGGCTMCCATTGCACTAATGATAGCCACACAATGCCTCTTTCAACACAACTTGCAAAGGAAGCTTTYGTGTCAACATGTCGGGGGCTTGAGCCCARAACTTTAGTCAAGAAGGCTCTATTTTGCATGTATTTCAAAAACTACATTAACATGTATTTGTTTCCTTTACTGAGTGTTCAATAAAAGTCATTGCATCCCACAAATCTTTGCACTATAGTCCTTGCATACTAGGTCTAAGCTTAGTTGACTTGTGAGTCCATAGTTAAAAAACAAAAGTTGCAAAAGAGTCAAGTCAATGCATCATATAAGTCGCATGCATAGAGTCAGCCAGCTCACAAAAGCACCAATGCAAAGTCAAGCAAGTCAACTCAAGACTAAGGGGTCTAAGTGAGTCCTAAAAAAACCAATGCAAAGCTAGGGTCCACCTTTGACCAGTGCAACAATGCCATATTTCTTCTCAAATTCAAAGCACCAGCATTACAAGACTTCTTGCCATGATAACCATGCATTTGCAAGGGAAAATTACCACAATCCAAAGTAGAGCAGAAACAAAGGTCAAAGCAAAACTCAAAATCAAAGAATCCCTAATTGAGGTACAAAAGACCCCAGCAATAACCTCAGCAATGCACAACATTAAGTGAAAAGTCTTTCTTGATGGCAGCCAAAGGAGAGATAAGCAGATCAAGGAAGCATAAGTAGATCAAGCAGGCACCAGCAAAAAATATCGTTATACGCGACGTTAAGTTTCCTAGAAGGTGGCATCGGAAAGGAATCAGGCAAGCATAAGCGGATCAAGCAGGCCCGAGAAAATAGTTAAGAAGGTTTTCCTTCACGGTGRCACCGAAAAGGAGTTAAGCAGGCATAGGCAGATCAAGTAAAGCATGCAAAGGATACGAGCAGCATTCTCCTGGACAGAAGCACTGAAGAGGAGGTAATCTTGGATGGGGGCACCGAAAGAGATTGGTTATTGAAGAGTATTCCNTCTTTAAGATAGTTGTCTTTGTCATCATTGTCCCAACTACCATTAAAAKAAGTGTCATTAAGAAGTGGAATATCCTTAATTKTTTGACCTACTCGGCAAATGAGAGTAGTTGGATCAAATGTGTTTCATCATTGAAAGAGATTATGAGAGYAGTAAGAGGATTCGATGTGATGTTTGGTTTCTTTGCGCTTGGAGGAATTGGGAGTCTTCCATCCTCTAATATGTCTTTTATTGCATTCTTCAATGGTGTGACCCCTACATTTATGATACTAGCAATATTTCGAGGGATCTCATCTTGGAGTTCGTCTTTCTGGATTTGGATCAGGAGTTGGGCCGATTGGTGAGATATTTCCCTCACTTTAAAGATGCTCGAATTCTTGGGCATAAGTCATTCCCAATGGAAAATATTCGCGTCTTGATGCCTATATCCTTGATTTCTTGGAAACTCCAAAGTAGTTCGGAGTGCGAAAATATTGTTTGAGGAGTTGTGCTTCTTGTTATTATTCCATTTGGGCTTAGTGTTTGAATTACCTTATTTCACTAAGTCATCCTGAATGGTTAAGCCAATGTGGTAGACCTTATCAAAAGTCTCAAGTCCTATGTAGCGAAGATGATTTATGTACTTTGGATGCAAATTCGATATGAAAGTTTRAACCATCTCAACTTCAGGTGGAGTACGAACAAATTGCGTTGTTGCTTCCTTCCAATTAGATATAAATGTGGTGAAACCTTCCTTTTCACCTTGTTTCAGAATTTCCAGTTTGCGAGTGGAAGCTTGAGTTTGAATGTTCCCTTTGTAGCAAGACATGCAGGCTAGAGCAACGATCTTCCYATGTTTCAGTTTCCTTTTCAAACAAGGAGAAGAAAAATTTCTAGAAAAACTAGAGCGAGTGAAAGTAGCAAGACCTTTTGATAAAGGGATGCATCAACTCCTTTGAGGCTCAAAGTGGCCTTGAAAGCCTTGAGAGGATTCAACCTCAACATGACAAATAGAAGGCCAAGAAAAGGCCAAACATCAAAAACAAGACACTAAAAAGATTCTACAAAAAGTGATTCGAGTTACGTATCTAATAATTTAACTCCTAAGACCACATATTCTATTGAATAAGCACTATCTAGAGAACGAGGAATTTTGCGCCAATCGAGCAAAGCCAAATCACTCCCATAACAAAACTGCAAAGATAAGAAAACACAACAAAAAATTACAAAGAACAAACAAATCTTACATAATCGAAACTCCGGTAGACTCCTCACAAACACCAACCTCTGTCATGCATTTCACTTTCGTAGGCAAATCGAAAATTTTTCTATTTATAAAGTAATTCCAAGCCAAACTTCAGAAAGAATTGTAAGTCAAACAGAAACAACTTCAGACTTTATATTCACGCGCCAAATCACACAAATTTTCACGCTAACTAACTATTCCAAAAAATATCTAGTAGAAAACCAAACATACCAACGCATACACTCTCGTGAGAGAGTTATACTTCATGAGTGTAGGACAACACACATAGGGCAAGATTCCTTCAACACAATTATTTTTATTGAGCCAAGCTCATGTCAAAAAATTAATCATTAAGAGTTAATGACCAGCTACACATCACCTTCGAAGATGACTTGAGATAAACACATTCAATTGAATTTAGGTGCCTCACAATGTTCATTCTGAGACCACACATAGGACGAGTTAAATTATCAAAGAATCACATTTACTCCTACACTGGAACCAAATTCAGAAAAAAACCAGCAACCTAAAAGGATCGTCTACAATTTCAGAAATATGCTATCGACTAAACAAAGAATGTGTATTTGGACCACAAATAACCAATCGATTTATATGGAAAACTCAATTTGAAGAGTGAAGTCTGATAGGCGCCCTTTGATGAAACAAGTAGCAAAATCAATAAAGCTCTCTACTTTATCACAAAAATGTTATAAGGGAATCAATGACTTGTATCCATATCGAATCAAGAGAGATGTGGAAAGAACCGCGGGGAAGAGATGAGTTTGAGTCTGGGTAAAAGAAGAATAATAATCATATGTCTTAGGATGTATTGAGATATACTGTGATAGAAGAGATTAAGTCTCTAAAGAGAGAAGAGTGAGACATCTAGATAGAAATAAAAAAGCGCAACAGAAGAGAAAACCCCGTAGTCAGAACCTTAAGAAATGAGATTTCTCATCCCAATGCTAATAAAATGAAAAATATTCACAAGGACCACATAGTTATAAAAGGAGTCTATGCGAGCCCGCGTGACTTTAAGGGTGGTAGTGTGGATAGCAGTAGAACACTTAATAGAATACAAAGAGACGTTGCAAGTGTGATTGGGGAGTTGAGCCATGAATCCGCATGTGAATGCGTTGGGAGAGTGTAGTGTGTTCGGAGGATGAATTTGCAACCATGGGGAATGTCGACTCACCGGGTAGGAGTTTTAGTAGAAAAGGTAAGATTAATGAGGCATGTAACAATTACATGGAGTCCTTTGCACCCATCAATTATTGTGCACTACTCCCCATATCCTTGTCCCCAATCCAGACCTTTGGGCACACCGACATGGAGTCCTTCACCTTGCTTTACGCAAATTATAAGATGACCTATAGGCTATGTAGAACGGGTTCATTATCTAGGCTCCACTCCCAAAGAAGTGCGGAGTGGAGCGACGTCCCCGCACTCTACTAACATTTCCTGGTTTTGACAAGTATAAAACTTAAATCTGGCTTACTTAACAACTATTTAAAAAAGCAAGATATGGCCCCAACTTCACAGCAATAAAATCGGCTGACAGTCATCGATACACAACAATTGTAGTGTGGGTTCGGGGACATGTAACGCAACGTCAGATCTGTAACCATTCGCCCGCATGTGCGGCCTCTACCTCGGTCTTCATTGAGTCCATATAATCATAACAAATTGGAAATTCAAAGAGCCTATGAATTGATTCTTGAAAACACACTAATTATAAGTGAGTTGCTATATGTACAAACAGACTTCTACAATGGACCAAGGCGATCACTTGATTTTAGTCAATGTTAATAAGGGTGCTTAGAAAACCGGTCGTCCATGAATTATCGTGACTTTAAATGTGACAAAGCGATTAATTCCGGTCTTGTTTTTAACAAAAAAATTTACTTGATACAAGTGTGGTAAAAGATGTAAGTACAAGATTATGAAAACAAGGTTAGTGAGGTATAAAATATGTATGTGTGTCCTCCTCACCTTGTCACTAGGCAAAAATCAAATTGGGTTAGACTAAAAACTCAAAGGAACCGGCCTTTCGATTGAATTGCTAATTTGAGACAACAAAACGCGTTAGTATCGACAAATACAATATGTATAACAAATGAAAACCAAAAAACCATGGAAATATTGAAAACTTTAAATAAAGACTCCTACATTTTACATGAAACGATAACAGTTGAGTTTTTTCTAACATTGTTTTAATTGAATTAAAAACTCAGTAACAATTGTTATCAAATTAAAAAGTGACAAAAGGAATTAAAAAAAAGAGTGAAAGATAGGTTTTTGGTGAGTAATCTCAGATTTATAACCCTTATTCGCTTGTTGATCACAGAATCGATGCTTTGAATTGAAACGAATGTGTTTGAATATTTGAGAGAGAAGAACAAGATGTGGTCCTCGGGTGACTGTGTCTGTGAGTGTTGTCTCGGGAGGTGTGAAGTTGTGAAACTGTCCCGGACTGAGCAAGGCAAGGGATATATTTAATAGGCACGAGGGTCAAAAACGAGGCAGGCAAAAACCTGCGTATATACGCTGAAGATGAGCGTATATGCAGGTGGGAGCGATATACGCTCAATCTCAGCGTAAATAGCTCCACTTTCCAATATGGGTTTTGGCACAATATTCCGATGTATGTGTTGAGCGTATATACGCAGGACCAGTGTGAAGAGCGTAATCATAGCGGCCTCCCTGGTCGAGTACGACGTAAAGCTATACGCTCACGCACTGCGTAATATACGCTCAAATGAGTTTCGTATATAACTTTCCAAACGCTTCTGTATTTAATTTCTGATTTTTCTCTTCTTCGTATCTGTTATTTCTTGATTCACCTATTTGTACATTCTTTTCTGTCCTCTTCAAGCTATAGGATTTTTCTAGTAATGTTTCTAGAAGGTTCCTACGTTATTTCTCGTGTATTGTATTTTTCTAATTATTCACGTATTTTCTGGCGTATTAAACATTGCAAAATTCATAAGAAAATCATAGAAAATCAGAAAATAATTTAAAAATACTGCGGATCAGAAAAATGTGACCGCAGACATGAATGAAAACAAAAAAAGCATGAGAATCGCGAGTGTATACTTGTTTGAAAAACTTTGAAAACCTTTGAGTTTTTATCGAGAAAACCGAAAGAAAATATGTTTGCCTTGTAAGTTGACCCTTTGCTCAATGTTCCGAGTACGAACCTCAGACGTATTCCAACTTTCGTGGAGTTCAAAAGCATCTTTTCTTGAGTCGAAACAAACGCGAGCGCGGATGTTCATCACGGATTACTCATTTGGGGAGACACATTTTCAGGTGTCTACACCACTGTTCAGGGGAACAGGTATAAATACCCCATTTATTTGCAAACGTTCAATTTCACCATCACTTTATCTTTCACATCAATCAATTCCCTGACATCACTTTCACCAAAAAGGGAGATCTCTGATCCACTTACTGTACTCTTTTTTCCTCCTTTAAAACATTGTCTGACTTAGACATCGGAGGGGGGATTAATCGATAGATTATCTCCTTTTGTTTCAGGTTGGACGAGAGCATTTGTGGTCGAGAGCTATTTCGTCCAGAGCCAATCCAGTCGAGAGCATTCCTAGTCCAGAGCCATAAGTCGAGAGCACTTCCGGTTCCACAACCTCTCGACGTTATCATCACAAGTCAAACCTTCACATCAAGCGGAGCTAGGGAGAGCCAATCATCCTCGTATATTCCATATCATTCTACACGTTAACCTTGTAACAACATTGGCGGCCGTCTGTGGGGAGGCGTCAGTCATGTGATCAGGATAACAGTATTGAAGCAAAACACGAACTGGCTCTTACGGCAGCTGATACTGAGGCCAATCCGATCCTCCAATCGTCATCGAGGAGGTGGATTGATATGGGGATCTAGATAAAGTCACCGATGAGGAGCCTGGTAGAACGATTCAACAGCTAGCATCCTCCAAACGGGAATTGTTGAACATTAGCCCCACCAGCGTTAGCCTCTTGTGAGAGCGTCAAACACTAGCCGATGGTTCAGGACCTTCAGTTGAGCTCAGACAAGCAGTTCTAGATGTTGTTGGCCAAAGGAGCAGTTTGGATGAGGAGGAAAAGTAAGCAGGTATCGAAGGAGCAACACTCCTCCGATTCCTAAAGCTGAAAACTATGGCGATTAATCAGCCTACCGCCAACAACATCAAATCGAGAAGGCACGGCCTATGGCCAAGCCACCGTACTAAACCTTCAACTAAGCTTATAGGCGCCCCAAGACCCCATCCAAAGAATCTCAGATGCAGAGAGTCGGTCCGCGTCCTCCCGGCAGAGGACGGGCCCAGTCCGGCCCGGTGACCGCCCCGGTGCCGCGTAATTTTAGCGACTTCACTGGGGAATTCACTAACGTATTGTCTTTAGTGATGTATGAACATACTCGAAGTGTCCATGGCGAATTCAGTGTCTTTAAGACCACATGTGTTAGACATCTACTTACACGACTAGGTCGTTGGTCTTGAGTTTCATTCCTAGGCACAAACATCTCGTATAAGTGTGTTCCTACCTGAGTCAGACCGGGGGGGGGGGGGGGGCTTGGCTAAAGATAGGCGCTGGTCGCACTACCTTTACAACCAACTCTTAGCTTGATGCCCATGCCCAACAAGAACGCGCTGCGTGCCTACAAAGCCGTAATGGTTTAGAACCTCCTTTGAAGCATCACAGCGGTGGAGTGTTAAGGACGTTCTTATCCTAGTCAGGGACCACTCTTGGACCTGGATCGCGAACCAGTTCGAAAACATAGAAAAGACCTAGGTTGATGGGACTTTCTTTTCCATTTTGGCCTATAGGGCTCATGCTAGTGTTAGAAAACGTGCTAGTGTGTTTTAGCTAACTAAGGACCTTAGCTTTGGCATACAAAAACAAATGAGTCATGTAACAAGTTTATATAAAGCAAAGTGGTCATTCTTTAGGCGTCGTAATGTCAAATGGTTGTAAGAACTAGAATCGTTTAGGCTTTACGTCTTTTTGCATTGCACAATTGTAAACGAGCCAAAACTGTAATACCGCCTTTAAAAACAATTAAATTCCAAATTCAATAACAAAAAAAAGGGCAAAATGAAAATAAATAAAGGTGAAAGCGAACTTTGGCGTTCTTGTTTTTCATTTTTGAGTCAGTCAATAGCAAGGAATGATCAACTATTAGGCCCATGCATTGAGTCTAGTCAAGGAAGCAAGTCATGCATTGTTTTCCAATATTGGTCTAATACACTTCATGGCAGGATAGAGTCATCTACATAGTAATTTCAAAGGTCGGCAAGGCACGATCCACTAGTTCTATCTTTTGCACAAAAGGATCGTTCAAGCACTCCAATCAAGGGATCTCCAATCCCTCATCACAACAAATGGGTGAGAAAGTACGCCTGCCCAAATGCAGCCACCATTGATACTTTGCAAGCCAAGGCTTGCTGCACTTGAGCAACAATTCATGCCGAGGTTACCTTAAAAACCTCGAAAAGAGGTCCCCTAAAACAACCAGCAGAAGAACGCCTACTTTGAGACGGCCTGAGCCGAAGACATTTCAGCTAAGTTCCCCGAAAGTTTTCTGCAACAGACATGACTAAGTTCTAAGCAACTGATTATCCTAGGTTCCATCTCATGGATTTGCGACCATACTGTTCAATCAATGGGCAAGGTTGCTTCTTTTTCCCCTAAGGTGTTCCCCATGTCACTCGAACCTGTATGCCAAAATGGTTCTACTCTCTCCGCTGACCGACAAGTATATTAACTACTTGGGATGACATAACTCGAGCGTCATGACGCGCTAGCCTGCAAAGCAACTTCAAGCTTCACCTCAGTAAGGGAACTTGAAATCCTCAAACAAGAGAGAAAAGGAAAGCTTCACACCTCACCTTGGCACGATGGAAGGAAACAGCAGCCAGACGGTCAGTCTCACGAAGAAAAAAGAATTGGTGAAAATATTCATACAAGAATTTTGCTCCCTAGTACCATGCAACACGCTTCGCATTACTTAAACGTAGACACCGTTTGACAAGGTCTACCACATTGACATCGAGAGATTGGGTGATCCGCTAAAGAAGAAGAAGAACAAGCATTGGCCGCCAAAAGAACACACAACCAACTCATCAATGGATGTTATCGAAGTCATGATATTGAAAGCAACCGCACCTCCGGCAAGCGCTCTAAGCGCCAATTCCACTCTGCTTGAATGTCCTACACCAAGCATTGATCGCCTCTACTAGAGGCCTAATCACTCCAGTCGGTATACTAGCTGATCCTACTCCGATTAAGAGAGGTCTTTAAAATGGGAATCCATCAAAGTATTGCAAGTATCACCTAGCGGTAACGGTCACACACCGAGTTAAGCAACACAGTTATGGACCTTATATAAGGTATGGATTGTGTTGGGGCTCCTTCCTATTCCTCCCAGAGAAAAAATCAACATTTGAAGCAAAGCAGTCACCCGCAACACACAAACCGCATGAGCAAAAGTCAATAAAGTTAAGCATAGGTTGAGCGTTCGGAGAGTCCTCCACCTAGCATTAATTTTACGTTCTCCTTTCCTTTTGTCGAGTCTTAAGTTAAATTCAAATCATAGGTTGAGTCGAAGATCTCACCTAAGACTATTAATTTTCATTTTCTTCCTTTTGTCGAGTCCAAGTCCAATTAGGAAAGAGTCTTGTCTCTCATTAGCCTACACAATATAAAAGTTATTTTTCTTTTACATTCTTTTCTTAGCCTTATCAGTGCTTCAACTTCGATAATGAAATGCTAATGTAACACGTGACTCAACAAAACAGAAAAAAATGAATAAATTGGACATAGCTCGAAGAGGCCTTCTCCATAGTCTCAAAAAAATATGCTTCTCCCTCATGCACCTTATCAAAAGTACAAAAAAAAAACAAAATCCCTTGCAACCCACCTTTGAGCCTTCTTAACAAACAAACACAAGAAGCCATTTTCTTTCATCACCTACATCATCCTACCTCCATAGTGCCAAGAGGCAAGAAGCAAAGAAAGCCAAAGTAAAGACCCAAAACAAGTTGTGGTTTAGGCAATAAAAGAAAAAGAAGAAAATTTAAAAAAAGAGCTTCCAAAAAATTTGAAAAGGAAAGTTCCAGCCAAAGAGTGATAAATATCTAAGCCCAGCTTCACACATTGCAAAGTTACAAAAGAAACATTCAAAGCAAATATAAAGGCGAACATACATTCCAGCAAAGTTTGCCAAAGCCTCACAACCCCATACCAAGCCTACATGACACATCAAAAAGCCCTCTCCAAATGAGCATTGTCCTAGCATAGTAGCCGATTCTCATAAGGTTCGTCCTAGGCAAAATGAGGCAATCACTTAGCACAACGCCACAACACCGAACTAACGATCGTCTGATTCCACTTGGATACGTAGGTACCTATTCCCGAGGTTCTATCAAATTAATAAAAACAAAGATGTTCATTTTCATCATCTGTGTTGGTTTGATTTTTCTTAGAAGTTTGAAGCACAACTCTCTTAGTCAGAACTTGTAGGCCTGAGTTTGAACCTATATTACATAGCCAACACACTTCAAATCCGCTCATACTTGTCACCCCTAGTCACAAAATGAGTCCTTTTGTTTTGTAGTCACTAGCCTTCTTTCTCTCAACCCTTATGACTCTCTTACTCATCTTATGTTAACGCATAGAGTCGACTCTTTCTCATGTAGTCAAGAGTTGCCACATCAGTTAGCTCCAACAAAGTTGTGGGGGGCTTGCTTCAGCAGTGCCTGTCTTGCAATAAACATAACTCATAATTTATCAAATGTGAGGCTTGCAGTCAACATAAAACCTCAATTCCTTTTCCCTTCTCGAAGGAGCAAACTACAAGTTCCTGATTGAGTGGGTCACAACCAAATGTAGAAGCAAGTAAACATGGGACATCATGGTAAACTCCAAAAGGTTGGGGGCTTACATCATAATACCTCACACATGGGTTTGTCTCTACAGGCAAGGTCACAATTCGTTGAGAGCTTTACATTGGAAAAGAGTACTCATTCTAAGGCCGCAACACGGCTCTCTGTGCCGAGGGAGCAACAGACTTAAAGTTCCTACTTAAGTGTCATCTTCGTTACATGACAAGGCCTTAATCAAGCAACTACTTGTGCCCTACAGTATTGCAATGCATTCTTTGCAACCACCACTCGGAGTCATTAGGGCTTCAAAGAAACAAACTCCTTCATTTGAAGCACTTCAACTTCAGCAGATCAAGTACTTGTGCGTTTCCTAGTCTGAGATCAATTTCACAACCATCTCTTTGATAAGCAACAAACTCATGTTCAGTTGCCTTGAGTAACACCGTGTCTGCGGCACTAATCAAAATCGCGGGGGGGGGGGGGGGGGGCGCTCATAGCAGAAAGAGAAGACTACATGCAGCTCATGACATTGCTAGATCACTCCTGAAGGCATCAGAGCATGGACGATCACGAGATTCAGCAACACATTAGGTCCAAGTCCTTTCGCCGACTTACAACTACACAATGTACCAATGCATCTCAACACGTAAAAAGGATCTAGACGTTAAACTCCCATCACCGCAAAGGTTGATCTATAACACCTTCACAACACAGAGGCCTGTAATTCAGGGGGCTCCATTGCACTAATGATAGCCACACCATGCCTCTTTCAACACAACTTGCAAATGAAGCTTTTGTGTCAACATGTCGGGGGCTTGAGCCAAAACTTTAGTCAAGAAGTTATTTTGCATGTATTTCAAAAAACTACATTAACATGGTATTTGTTTCGCTTTACTGAGTGTTCAATAAAAGTCATGCTGCATCCCACAATCTTTGCACTATAGTCCTTGGCATACTAGGTCTACTAGAGCTTAGTTGAGCTTGTGAGTACCATAGTTAAAAAACAAAAGTTGGAAAAGAGTCAAGTCAATTGCACATATAAGTCGGGCATGCATTAGAGTCAGCCGCCACAAAAGCACCAATGCAAGTCAAGCAAGTCAACTCAGCTAAGGGTCTAAGTGAGTCCTAAAAACCAATCAAAGCTGGGTCCACCTTTGACCGTGCAACAATGCCATATTTCTTCTCAAATTCAAAGACCAGCATTACAAGACTTCTTGCATGATAACCATTGCATTTGCAAGGGAAAATTACACAATCCAAAGTAGAGCAGAAACAAAGGTCAAAGCAAAACTCAAAATCAAAGATCCCAATTGAGGTAAAAGACCCCAGTCAATAACCTCAGCAATGCACAACATTAAGTGAATAAGTCTTCTGTGGCAGCCAAAGGAGAGATAAGAGATCAAGGAGCATAAGTAGATCAAGCAGGCACCAGCAAAAAAATATCGTTATAACGAGTCGACGTTAAATTCCTAGAAGGTGGATCGAAGGAGAATGGCAAGCATATAGCGGATCAATCAGGCCGAAAATAGTTAAGAAGGTTTTCTTCACGGTGGAACGAAAGGAGTTAAGCAGGCATAGGCAGATCAAGTAAAGCATAGCAAAGGTACGAGCAGCATCTTTCCTGGACAGAAGCACTGAAGAGGAGGGTATCTTGGATGGGGGCACCGAAAAGAGATTGGTTATTGAAGAGTATTCCCTGACGACTATCGAAGAAGGGATAAAGCTCGCCGGATTCCTCAAGGCGGAGGATGAAGGTGTATTTAAGAGGTTTCGTGGCTCCTCTCGCATCAAGAGTTGTGCTCTCTCACAACAAGAGTTTGTGCTCCTCACAATGAAGAGGTTGTAGCTCTCTCACACATCAAGAGGTGTGCTCTCTCCACAATAAAAATTGTGCTCTCTCACATAAGAGGTTGTGCTCTCTCACAATGAAGAGTTAAGCTTTCTCACGTCATACCAAAGAGGTTTTGGCTCTCCATTAAGAGGTTGGCTCTCTCATAATAAAGAGGGTTGGGTGCTCTCTCAAATCAAGAGTTTTGTGCTCTCTCTCACAATGAAGAGGTTGTGGCTCTCTCATATCAAAGAAGTT
>SNQN01000944.1:69726-87840 GCA_008642245.1 Bassia scoparia
TAATTGTACCCCCCGGAGTAGAGGGACCGGACCCAGTCCGACCCGTTGATGCCCCAGCGCCTGTACACCTAGATTCTTAAATTTTAATTTTACAAAGGTATAGAACTTAGTCTCTTTAGTTGATTAGATTTCTCAAAAATCATAGTTGTGTCCCTCCAAATCATCTAAGCATACTCAATAGTGTTTATGATGTGCGATCGCCTTAAGAATGATTCGCATGTGCCTTTGACTGGATGCGCTATTTTGCTGCAAGTAGAGCTGTAAAAACCGACCCAACCCGCCAACCTGACCCAGACCTAACTCGTTCATAATGGGTTGTGTCATAAATCTCAACCTGTTTAATTAATTGGGTTAACCTCACCAAACTTGTTCAATTAATTGGGTTGGGTCAAGTAAAAAATTTGGACCTGATTATAACCCTCCTAACCCATTTACATATAAAAAACCCTAAAATCATATTTGAGTATTGGATAAAAGGATAAATGGGCTTAGTCCAAATGCCAAAATATATAAGCTTTAAGCTAAACCCTAGTTTTCTAAACACACTATCTCTCTCCTCCTCACTCAATTCCTACTAAGGAGTACTCACGATTGCTACTACTTACCTCTACTTCACTCTTCTTCTTTACATTTATTCTTCTTAATTCTTATCCAAAAAAAACTTTTAACAAATTAATTCTTTTTATCTAAAAATTCTTCTCTACTTCATGCTTAGCATTAGTTAGATTCTCGAAATTATTGTAAAAATGCTACTTCTTCGAATTTTTTTTGCTGTTTGCCGAGCATCTTGTTGTTGTTGATTTTTTTTTCATTTTATATATTTGAAAACTGGAATTACATACTGTATTCATACATTTATTTTTTTTCAAATTTTTTTTTTCATTTCGAATGTGTGATTTTTAATTATAATTATGTTTTATAATTAAACTTTGTGTTTTAATTGGAGTATTTACAGTCATGGACAAAGAAGAATTGTATCTGAAGAACATTTTTGAAGACTCAAATACTACGTTACATTTTTCACTTGTTTAATTGTGTAATTTATTGTTATTTTTTTTATTTTGTGGATAAAAAAATGGTTAAAATTAATAAACAAGTCAACCTATTTATGTGAAGGTTGTGTTACGTTAGAATTCATAACCCGTTTAAGTAGATAGGTCGGGTTAAGGTTAGTAGTCCCCAACCCTCCAACTCTAACCTTATTTTGACCCAACATGATCCATTTACAACTCTAGCTGCAGGTATAATATTTTTGCTTACATCTTTGCAAAATCGTGCATTTATACAAAGATCATTACATGTTTGTTTGTGTGATGACTAAATATTGGTTCGAAGCCAGACTCTCAAACACGGATGAAGGTGCAAATCGGATAGAAACCGATGTTGGATTCTCTTGCGAGGATGAAAACAACAATTCCCCATGAAGTCGTTAACTGCGGCATTGGAACGGGCATAACCAAACAATAACAAAAGTAAACAAAGAAGTCCTTAATGAAGACATTGAAGCGGACAGAAACAAACTAAAACGTCTTTAACAGCGACAACGAAGCTGACATAAACAAACTAAAAATTCCCGAGTGGCGGCATCAAAGTGGACAGAAGAAAGCAAAGACAAAGCACACCCACGAAAATTCCCCAGCAAAGACAGGAATGCAAAAGCACAGTAAGCAAACTAGCAAAGACAAAAGCAACATCAGCACAAGGACTACTAGATAAAGCACAAGCAAGCAAGTAAGCAACAGCAACCGCTGGTGCAAGTAAAACCAAAGCATTTGTTTTGCAAGTACCGGTTACTTTGGCTGTCGTTTTATGAGACCTTTGTCTCTACAAACTCTGCCACAATGGGGGATTCTTTAGATACTAGCATTTGTCCCTAGCCTATGTCTGTCTCTTATACACATCTAGATGTGTATAAGAGACAGGGAATGCAAAAGCACAGTAAGCAAACTAGCAAAGACAAAAGCAACATCAGCACAAGGACTACTAGATAAAGCACAAGCAAGCAAGTAAGCAACAGCAACCGCTGGTGCAAGTAAAACCAAAGCATTTGTTTTGCAAGTACCGGTTACTTTGGCTGTCGTTTTATGAGACCTTTGTCTCTACAAACTCTGCCACAATGGGGGATTCTTTAGATACTAGCATTTGTCCCTAGCCTATGTTGGTCAATGATAAGACAACCCTTGCAACACATACACAAGCTAAATTGAGAGATCTAGGGTCCTAACTAACCCTTGAAAAGGTATGTTTTCACTACACCGAGCACTTTTTGATACACTAAGCACCCTAAAAAATTAGTTTTAATTTTCAAACAATTTTAATTTATTTTTATACAATTTTCTAGAATTATTCATATTTTTTCTGAATTTTTCTATACATTTTTCGGAGTTTTTGACAATTTAATTAATTATGAAATCAAAGCCACTCAAAAAATTACATATTTCTACCATAATTTTTTTGACTTGTGGAAAAACAGTTACGAATTTCTTATGTAAAATCGCACAATCTAGCGGAACGGAGCATTCCGAAAGCTTCCAAAACTCTCTACCCGTGGCTTGTTCCCCAAGGATGTCTAGATGCATCCTCTAGCTTGCCTTGTATGAATGATGACATAATGAGCATCAAAATATTTTTTAACCAACATTAAATCGATAAACATATGTAAAAACATAAAGAAAATTACGAAAAAGAGGCAAGCAGAACTGGGCGTAATTACACCCAACTCTGCTTGCCCCTCACGTGACTTTGCTTATAAATTGGCACCCCGAGGCTCGTTTTAGAGGGGGTTTTTTAGAGGCATTCTTGGACTATTTCACACTCTCACATGACTCTTTCTCTCTACTCTCTTTACAAAAAAATTCTCTTAAACACAATTCAAACACAATAAACACATAAGATTAAGGTTCGATTAAAGGACATTAAGGTTTGTCAAGGGTTCTGAAAGCTTCGTCCTCGATCAATGGCATCGTGTTCAAGGTAATTTTTAGGATAAAGTCTCAATTACAACACCCTTTTGGTGCTTGATTAGAACATCGACTTTCTATGTTAATTTGTAGATTGATTAACAACTATTCGACAACAAACTAAAAGAAATCCTAAGCAACTTTACGCTTCTTGTACAAGTGCTTGCACGCTTGTGATGGGAGCCTTACATGGGTCATTGAAATTCCAAGGAAATACAATTTATAAAGCCTCAACTAATCTCTACACTAGTGTAGTGATAAGTAAAGGGTCGAACCACAAGGAGGCTAGTCTCGTTTGAGTTTTAAGCTCATTTGATTTCGGTTTTAAAACAAAAAGGAATTCGGATTCAACTAAAACTACTTGAGATTTAAAGACTTAATACTTGAGGAAATTCAAATTGCAAAGCACCTAGGTTCACTAGGTCACCTAATCACATCACAATCAATGCGAATCAACAAATGCCCTCAATCCAATTACTTGTATTTGCAACCCTAGCTTAGGAAAGTATTTGAAATCATTTCCCAAGTCATTCAATCATCCAAAGTCAAGTTCAAGATAGGAGTCGCCTCCTCACTCTAGCAAGACTAAGTCAAAAAGTATTTAGCAAGTAAGCTAATTCAATCATCCAATCCCTTGAATGAATTGTCTTGAATAATCTCTCACGAGTAAAGCCTTGGTTGGCAAAACCTAAATCTAAACATGCTTGAGAAGTCACAAATTTAGGGAAATTGATGGTGGATTGAGATCTTAACCTTACTTTAGCGTTGGCTACTCATGATTGGGCTTCCTAGCTACCTAGGCTAGTAATCTACTCACAAATCATGAAAACAACAAATTGAAAGCAAGAAATCATGGAATTACAAGTTCTAACGTTAAGAAAAAGGGTTTATTAGAAGTGCTTGAAATCAAAATAAAACTACTCAAAAACAACACAAAAATAAGTAAAAACAACAATAGAAGCAAAAAAATCCAAGCAAAAGAAGAAAACCCTCAAAAAGTTACCAAACGAAATTTGCAGCTAAACTAACTAAAAAATGCTCAAAACTGAAATTAAATTGTATGAATCAACTCACAATGAAGAGGCGAATCAAATCGATATAAGGCACGAAGAAAACAAACAAGAAATGAGAAAGACATGAAGCAAGCTATAAACCTTGAAAATGCTTTAATAGACTTTTTGACAATAGAAGACGATGAGCTTGCTAAATGAAAATTCACTCTCCTTACAAAACTATATACATCATTCTCTAACAAGTTTTGCCAAAAATTATAAGATTATCATTCCTAAAAATCACATGTTACAAAAGTAAACCTAGAAGTCATCTCAAGATGTGAACGGGCGCTGGAGGCACGTGAGCGGGTGCTCGAGGTAGTTGAGCGGGCATCGCTAGCCCCAACTTTTCTGCCTTCGGAGAATTTCTGCGCGAATAAATGAGCGGACACTCCAGAAGGGCGCTCCAAACCTTCTGCCTTTTAATGGATTCTAGACGAATAACTGAGTGGGTGCTCAGGGGTCTGAGTAGGCGCTCAGTGCCTCTGAGTGCCCCTGGGCGGGCGCTCCAAACTCACTGCCTCGCTCTTAGATTTCTGACTTTTCAACCTTGATCAATGCTCCTTGAACACAAACTTTTATTGGCCATAACTTTTGCCTCGGAGCTCAGATTGCAGCTTATGATATACTGTTGGAAAGCTCTCGGAATTTACTTTCCAATGGAATAACTTTCACTTGAAAACTCAAAACATGAAAAATGATATGGCTCGAAGAAGAGGTTAGAGCACAGGAAATGACACTCAAAGCACAACTCTTGCAAAATCAATTCATGGCAACTTGAATGTATACACAACACTTGCATTTGAGAGCAAAAGAATAGAAGTGAAGAGAAATTAAGATAAAAASCTATGAAAACCACTAAAAACCTCTAAAACTCCATAAAACTATACAAAGTRGAAATCTAGCCGAAAAGCTAGTGAAATGATGTAAAAAACACACAAAAAGGCCAAAATAGGAGAGGAATATAGCCCTAAATGTGACCACTTTTGGCACTCATCAACTTGTAATCACAACTATTATGACTTAACAAAGACCGGCTAAATTTCTTGTTCTCACGYGTAATAAGACAATTATGGACAACCGACATTAGACTCTTGGAACATGGAATTAAACACACATGTCACATCAATCTATTAGTCCTACTTGCATCTATTTCTGTCAAACAACCCACATAGTAATTGCATACTTAGGGTTTAAAATGGAAATCTCTTTCTTGCTATCTTTTTGACAATGGACTCRCAATAAYCGAATAGAGGTCGCTAGATGGAGGAGGAGGGGGGACGTTGTGCACTACTTCTCCCTTATCGTTGTCCCTTAATCCATGACCTTTGGTGCACAAGCARACTATGGAGTCCTTCATCTTTCTTTATGCAGTTATAGGAAAGGCTTAAAACGGGTTCCGCAGCTCCCCGAAAGAGTGCGGTGACGAATTCCTCTACTCGTTTCGAGTATAATACACAAAACTTTATCATACTCTCACTATGCAAAAGAAAGAATTCAATTCTAGCAAAACCAAAGTCATCACAAATTGTTCGTACCCCTTGGGGCAGAGAGACCGAAACTAGTCCGGCCCGRTGACGTTACGATTTCCATGAACCAAGTAAGTCACAAGCCAAATTCTCGATAAGAGTTACATCAATAGGGTCTTCTTAGCACTCAAGAACAAAAGACCAAAAGTAATRGGATATCTTTAAACGGTAGAAAGGTTAAAACTCTAACAGTGTTTAAAAGTACCATTGGGGACTTTTGATCATGCGAGAGCAACAACCAAATAGAAGCGCACAGAACTAATAAAGACAACAATAGATCATAACCAAGACTCTACCTCAATAGAGAGGTCGAATGGATCAGCCTAAGAACCCAATCTAAAGTGTCTAATACATGCATAACTAAGTCCCACCATTAGTGTCAAATYAAGACTCCCCCTATCATCATTGGGAATACACAGGACTCAAGAGACACTTTAACTCAAAACTAGAATCAAGACATATTAATTAGAAAAGAAAAATATTTTTTTTATAATAGTACAAAGTTTAAAAACCGAAACGCCTGAGAAAAGCTTGCAAAAATGGGACTATCATTTGCTTAATTACAAGAGAAAAACTTACTTAAAAAATTCTGATTTTGTTCCATTGGGAAACCAGGTTGAAGAAGACCATTAACTTCCTTAAGTCAAAACTCAAACGAGGCTTCGGTGCTTAATCCTCACTGGCTACGGGTTTGGATTATATAGGGAGCTAAATTTGGATTACAAATGGTACAGACTAAAGACACAAAGAGGAAAATGGCTTAAAAGAATGAGCCTAAGAAAAGAAAAAGGAATTAAAGAAAAGACTCAAGACTCGATATGAAAAAGACTCAATAAAGAAATAACCACATTGAAACAARTAGGACCTACCACATATAAAACAATACAAATAAAAACATGTACTAACTTCTCCCTTAATCTAGCCTRAAAGGCATAACTCTCCCAAGTTAATCATTAAATTCCTCCTCGGTTCCACRAAATKAGAAGAATCGACATCCTCGAGAAAGAGACGAGCATTGAGAGCCTGACGCTTATCCCAAGTCAATCTAAAGAGGGAAGAATTTGTACTAATAGTGCATGTTGGGTACTTATYGATAGGTAATGGACAATCATCAGAAGGTTGCCAACCTTCGATGAACTCGGTAGCCCAACCAACAACTCACTTAGAATTAGGGGTTTCCCTAGGGTCGAGTCGACCTCCAACRTAGATGTCATAGTCAAAGGGACCCTAGGGATGGGGGTGGTAGGGGTAGGTGATTAGGCTGTCTTAGCCAAAAGTAGGGACTCAAGTGGACCGTATGGGAACATGAGGGTAGTTTAAGTAGAAYTGAATAGTATTAGYATCCGCTAGTTGTTCATAAAGTTGCTCGAAGTAATACCGAGCACACTCAACAACCTAAGACACTAGGAATGTCTAGTTCTCAACTCGATCTAGACAACCAAAAATGGAATCACCATARGAGKGGCTTCACGGTCCTTGCATATCTATAATGATAGGTCGTGTAAGGCACTAGTGTTTAGCCCTTAGCGTTTTAAGTGATGACAAAGATTTTCCAAAYAGGCGCATTGGTTAGATGAAAGTAGCTACTTTAAACAGCCGAAGCAACTATTTTTGGTCGTTCTTGAACAAAGTGGCAGTATGCTAACATTTTGATATATATATGTATTGTGTTATCTACGATTGGCATACATGTATTTAAACACTTGAAGAATGGAAGATTTTTTAGGAAGACTCGAGGGGATCATGAATAAAGTGTAGAGATCAAGGATAGCTTCGAAGTGTAGAATATAAAGATTAGTTCTAGTAATAGACTAAGTCTTTCTCTTGTAAAAAGTTCATTCGTGTGATTGATTATTGTTTGTATTATTGGTTCTGTCAAAGGGTTCTTCTGTAGGGTTAAAGACAACTTTACCAGTTAGGTAAAGAGCTTYAGCTGTTCTCACAACTCGAATCATCTTGTCGAAGTAAAAAGATTTTTGAAAACATCAAGATGTTTTTKTATGACTAATTGTTTAGAATATTAAGCAAYCATTTATGTCGAGAAACGGTTCATTAGATATTATTTTATCTTAGATAAAATAATATGAAAGTGAAACTTTCCTAAAATATAAAAGAATAATAGTTATTCGATTCTCTTGCATATTCTAGGTTTTCGGCTTAATTGATTGTGTGACTTAGGCTATAAGTATTCTAAATACATATTCTTACATTAAGACTTATTTCACGGATTTTATTAAGCTTAATTTTGAGAGAAGAGCCTAAAGTTGAGAACAAGCAACGAGCAAAGTCAAMCACATAAGTGCACTACATTAAGTGTTTATATAATTCTCATGTAAAATCATAAATTCGGTATTAAGAGCTTTGATCTGTATTGAATCACTAACAGAGGGGTAAGTGATTGGGTAGTATTTATTAGGAMAATTATGAGTGCTTGTGAGGTCAAGTGCGAAATAGGAAACATGGGTTGAGTGTGGGGTTTCATTGTGAGTGTGAGTTCACATACTTTGAAAGGGTTGCTTTGTTATTTGGAGTAGATTAATTAAAGTAACTAGGGTAGGAGGACGTAGGCATAATTGCTGAACCTCGTTGAATTCTCTGTGCTTTTACTTTACTGTTTTGCATTGTGTAATACTATTCTATTAATATTTAGGTGCCATACTAGTTTACTGGTTTACCTAACTAGAACAATTAATCAACCGAGAAAATTTTAAGTGGCAATCAATTCACCCCCCTCTTAAGTACCTTGGGAACCTTCATTTGGTATTAGGACTAAGCATCTTGTATGGGTAACACCTGAAGAAGGTTAATCATGAGTTCTCACGATATGTTTGCTATGGGATACGACAACAAGACTCCCAAATTCAATGGGAAAAAAATGCCTCGTGGAAGAATATATTGAATACAAATGCTAGTTGTGGTGATCGATGGACAAGCTAGATCATGCAAATTGATGAAGCATGTGTAGCTCTCAAGAAGAAGGAGAGTCAATACAACAACAATGATTACAAAAACTGGAGAAGAATGCACATGCGACGTCCATCCTTCGCGCAAGCAATTGGTGACAAAGAGATGGACAAGATCTTACTTGCAGAACTGCCAAAGAGATCTAGGATACCCATGAACTAGATTATTAGGTACTATGAGGTAAAACATTTTAAGGTTGATTTACTTATTTCAAAGTATTAAGCGTTCAAAATAAATAAGAATGAAAATATCAATGATTGTCGAGGACATGTTAGTGACTATCGTAAATGACCTAAAATCTCTTGGTAAGACTTTACAATAAGACTTAGTAAGGAATATGGTGCGTAGCCTTGTTGGTGCTTAGATAGCAAAGCTTACTATAGTTATATGAGGCAAAATATTCTCACTATTCTCACCATTGAAAAGTTGATTGACCGCTTTATAAACATGAGATACTAGTTGATGCGAAAAACAATAGAAACCAGTAAAGGCATTGCATAAAGGGGACAGTTGAAGAATATGACATTTCCATGATAACTAAGTATTTTAGAAGCAATTTCGAAAACTAGAGAAAGAATATGAAGTAAGAATTTTAAACAGACTAACACTCTAAATGCAGGTGATTCAAATGTGGTGATGTTGGCCAGTCGATTAAAGACTGTCCCAAATGAAAAGGAGAAGCAGAACCTAAAGAATGAGAAGTGATCTTCCAAGAGAGCCAGTTGCAAGTCGTGTGGGTCCAATTATCTTTCCAGTCAATTGTAAAGTTTGAAAGTGAAGCTCTCAAATTCAACCTTGCCAAAGTCCAATAAATTAAACAAGTTCAATTCAAGCCTCACACCTTCAACCTTAGCATACATTACAAACATACAAACGACCTCATGAACTATGATCAATCTAATTTAGCAAGAATACGTAGGTAGCCTCGCTCACCTCAAGTGCGACCAAAATTAATAAAAATAAATTGAGGTTCATTTCAATGAGTGTTGATTCTTTTGAATTAGAAAATACCCTATTAGTCTAAACCCTTATATACACTCAATTTCAATCTAAATATCTCAAGACTAACCATGCAGCCTCACAAATTGTGCCAACTCTTGGTCACAAATTTCAAATTATCCTATTTTTTGAACTCTGTGCTATTATTTAATTGACCCTTTAAACTCGTTTGACTTAATCAACATGAGGGGATTAATGCTAATTTGATGTCAAATGGGGTGTTTTGTTCATTATACAATTTAACCCTAGTGGTTTAAGTCAATGTCTCTTGGTCCCATGAAAGTCAAATACAACACACTTAAATGCTTCAAACTCAAGTTAGTCTTTCTTGGGGCTAGTTCATCCAGTTCTAACCTTAAAGATCAAACACAATGTCGAATTCAATTTCAAAATCACTCTGTTGTCTGACATAAAAGCTCCACTTATAGACCACATGAACAAAACCAAGGCAAATTCAAACTTCAAAAAACAAAAGTAAATTTAAAGTCAAACCACCTCAAACAACTAAAGTGCTGGCATTTGTCATTAATTTCAAGTTCAGCCTACAAGCCTTCCAGCTTTGTAAATGTCTCAAATAAATTTCAGCTCACACGCTTTCCGAACTTTGTAGACACCTCAAATTCAGTACTTCAATTCATTAATACTTGTTACGAAATAAAAATTTAGTTGACTTCCGTTGAATAATATGTCTCGTATAGAGTAGACATTTACATTATTATTAGTTCAGGTAGACATCATAAGCCGCAGAAAGTAGAAGCCTATGTAATCCGAAATCTATATATATGAAATCAGTACCAGGATGAGGCACCGAACTCATTCACATAGAAGACTGTAGTGGGCAAGGAATATAGATCTCAAAAAGAAAGAATGAGGGCTAAGATCATTAAGGTGAGAAAATGCCACAACTGCCATCCTACGATCTTCCTCACTCGTCGCCTATAAATAAGGATGATGGTAGAGAAACAAAACAACAACACATCACACATCAAATTATCTTTCTTAGCATTTACTACTGCTTTCCTTAGTCGCACTGTTAGTAGCCAAGTATAGTTTATGATTAATTAGTGTAGTCTATCAATCATGTATTAGCAGCTTAGTACTCTTATTCGATTGTGTGAAAATGGGGTAATCATCCTTCTTTGTAATGCAGTTGTATTCTGACTCTTCATTACTTTTAATGGAAGAATTTCATCTACCTAACCAATCCATTTGTCTAAGCTTCAATTTATTTCCACACTAGGCTTAATTTCTAATGTGTGATACCTTTTTAGCCTTTGCTTGCGTCCTATGAGCCATTTTTCATTAGCGAGGTTATCCATTTAACTAGTAACCAGGAGGGTAGTCCCCTACAAAACCAAAATTAATATTGGTGATGACTGTTAGTGAAGTGCAAAATCACCTTAAGATATTTTTGGCGACCACAGTGGGAGAGAAGGTTGTGCTTCACAAATTCGTTTCAACCATGGCCCCTAGGCGATCAATTTGTAAAGGTGTTAATAAAGAGGATAGTAATTCATCTGATCAAAATCTTAAGAATTCACTAGAAGATCTTGTTGATGTGATACTGTTCCACAACATCAATCTGATGAAGGTCTTCTATCTCCTAAGTAAACTGAGTCTCAATCACAAAGACTAAAAGGGTTGCACCTTAACAGGAGGGAAGATCACTCTCCTACTAGAAACTTACTCAATTCTATATACATAAAACATGTGGATATTAATAAAAGTTTGCTAGAGATTGAAAGCAATCATAAGGAACAGTTCATAACCTCCACCGATGTATGGTACGTGAACTGCTAGAGTGATAACCGTTGAGTTGCAAAACTTTGGTTCTCATTCACAAGAAGTGATTACCAAACAAGTGTGATAAGATTTATTGGATATCAATGAAACATTACATGCTTACTAACATAGCTTTGTCTATGAGTGTAGCAACTGATATAGTTACCAGTATGGAACCGTTGGTGGAAGAAACACAATCAAATAAATGAAGGATTAATGAATGTGTAATGCCCATGGTTTAGGAATTTTTGTACAAAACCTACTAGAGTTACCTCCTAGAGGTTATCCTATAAAAAATAACTTGATGGGTCTAATGTCCTCGGACCTTAGACAGTGTCAAGGTGTATCCCTAACCTTGGTTCCTATGAAGGGGAAGGAGTCAAAGGAGGGAAGTTGGTTCAAGTCATGTTATGAGTCACGCTATAAGCATAATAATTTGAGGCCTTCTTCTTATCCTTTTTTCCCAAACCCAATCCCTTTGACTTCTTCAATGGGGCTCGTCCATCCACATGAACAAACCAAGTTCGGGAATTTGTAGTTATGGAAATAGAGATATGCCTAAGATGGTTGGCAATTGTCAAACTTCCATACATGGTATATTCCCTAATCCATACCCTACTCCTCTCTAACCATAACTCACATAAATTCTTCAAGCTAAGAATCAAGCCACCACTACCAAGCTTATTCTAACCAAATGCATCCACCACAAAAGAAATCATTAAGGGCAGGGTTGCAAGGATAAATAATGCTTATGGTGATTCAGGTGATGGGAAAACAGAATCCGTAATACTATCGGTTTCGATCTTGGAGCCAGAGGATAACTATCCTTATAGGAAATGCCTCATCCTATATATCCACCGAATAATAATCAATATCTATAACAAAAAAGCAGTGTCTTTTGGGATGCAACTTAGTTTTAGAGTGTTTTAAAGCAACATGGCAGCCCACTCTACACCCTTGTTGCGGTCTAATATCACATGCTGCACCCTGGTTACGCCCCTTCTTGATGTAGAAAACTTTTCATATTTCTAGCGTCTAAATAGGTTTTTAGATAGGGGTTTTATTCTATTCTTTACACATACTTGAATATCAGTTTATTTTTTAGAAGAAGCTTCTTTCTTCTTGTTTAGAGCACAACTCCTTACTTTGTACTTTCAACATTATTTTGGCAATTTCATCAATATATAACTTTCTCATCGCTATTCTCTTATATTGTTGTTAATCATGCTATTCTTTAATCATGCTATCTTGTTTATTCAATAGTTATGTGTGAGTAGTTTCCCAAAATTCTAGGGTTAGGATGAACCATTAATATGGATGAACTTGCAATTGAATACCCAATTCCCAACCTTGATTAATTTACAATTTTCACTTTAGAGTTGGTTTTATATCATTCTTTGATTAGAAATAATATTGGATGAATGTGATTAGGTTTGCAACGAACGTTGACTCTTAATTGATCTTTAAACTCTAAATTGAGATAAAGAAACCATCAACAAATTAATGTCATTATAGATTTTAGGATCTATGCTATAATCCTTAAAATCCTTGATTCATGAAAATAAGTAGGATTTTTGTTAAGAAGCTTTTGATTTATCGAAGAAATCATATGTATTTATTAGGCGCTTCCACCATAGAATTGTTTGATTAATGATCAAGAAAAGGAAATTTCTTGTTGAGTTAATTAATGTTAGTGGGAAATCTTAAACCTAGAATTGCTTTTATTTCTTGATATTTCCAATTAGTTTGAAATTTCTTTAGTTGTTTAGTTTACATCAATCTCCTCTTATTTTGATTGCTTGCTTATCTCTAATTGAAATCAATACAACCACTTTGAACCAATTAGTCTTTTGGGATTCGACCTTTACTTGCGCGACTACATAGTTAGAAGGAAAACTTAGGTTATTTTTGTTAGGTGCGCAACACGCCTATCAGATAGCTAGATTTTTAACCATAATTGTGATACTTAATGCAAACAATAACATGTTTCAAAAAGTTAACATTATTAAAATCTCAATCTATGTAGGAGTTAAACCTACGTAATGTGTAATGGCACATTGCWCTACCATTTGAGCTACCAAGAAGCAAGAAGAGAAAAGGAAGGAAAATCAAGGATGATTCCTGTTTTTTCCACAACTCCTCATTTTTTTGGTGTTTATTTATTGTTGTGTTAATGAAGTGATTGGCCTGCGAGTTGCTTTTGTTATATCATAGTGGATTATTTATGAACTTCGAATAATTTTGACTTTATTGGTCAATTTCTCAAGGGAAATTTCCTTAGGTAACCCYGAGGTTTGGCCTAATAGATCTAGTACACCTGAGGTTTGAAGAACAGATCAGGTAACCCTGAGGTCAGGGTATAATAGCTCACGTAACCTTGYCGTTACTTTTTCCTTTAAAAAAAACTGACGCCATTACTTTACCATCCATTTAACAGTACATTAAAACTAAATAATTAACTCATTTAACACCTAAAACTAACTATAAAAATTAAATKAAAATAAAATAACACATGCCATCTTCCTTACTTATCTCTTCTCCTMCATCAAAATCAACTCATCAATTGGATCAATCTCACCATTRTTACTCTTCTTCTCAATCTTCCTCTTCGTCTACTTCTTCCATAGCAACTGTCTCGCTACTCCAACCACCAACAGCCACAACGATGACATACAACCACATATAGCAGCAACAACCAACAACAACGACAACCAACCACAACCACCAACAACTAGCAGCAACCACAACAACAATGACCAACCTAGATGACCACAAATTCAAAACAAATTAAACCCAAAAAAAACCCATAAAACCCCAATTTGTAGCCGATTTTTCTGGCATTCGAACCACATAAACCGAGCGAATTTCACCCATAAAACCCGAATTTGCTCGAATTTTGTAGCGTCTATTGAAGAAATCAAATCAAAACAACATGTAAAAGTGTGAATTTGGGCGAATTTAGGTTAGAATTTGGGCTAATTTTAGTCGCGATTATTCTTGGGTTATGCGGCTATTGTGGATGTGTCGCGTTGGCTGGGTCGAAGGAGGAAGAAATAGGGACAAAGGAGGGGAAGGAGGCAGTGGGTCGAAGGAGGAACCCAATTAATCAAATTACACCCATTGCAACTACAGTCCAAGCCACATAAACAAGATCGAAATCGGATGCTAGTTGGTAGTGTAATTGTGGTGTTAATTGCATATCCGACCTCGAAATTTAGTTGATGGCCATGGAACTTCTTTCTAGGTTGGTTCTATCTAGTAACTCATCCCCAAATTTCAAAGCAAGGGTACTCGAAAAAGAGAAGCGAAAAAAGGACATTCAGGTTAGTCGTGCTCAAGGAGGAGGGACAAAGATTTTGGGTCGATTGTGCTCAAAGGAGAGGGACGAAGATTTTGGGTTGGTCGTGCTGAAGTAGGAGGGACGAAGAAGAAGGGGAAGGAGGCAGTGGTTATGGAAGCAGGTTTAGTGGACTAGTGGTCATGAAACTGATGGAAGGAGGGAGTGAGGAGGTGGAAGTGTTATTTAGTTATTTATAATTATTCAATATATTTATTTAGTTAGAATTAGTGTTTAATTAGAGTAATCTTTTATTATTTAAGGTTAAATGGATGGAAAAGTAACGGTAGGCTTACGTGAGCTATTATACCCTAACTTGAGGGTTACCCGATTCGTTCTTCAAAACCTCAGGTGTACCAGAGCTATTAAGCCAAACCTCAAGGTTACTCGAGGAAATTTCCCATTTTCAATGTTGGATACAAGTAGTAATATGTTGAAAAATTACAACACTTGCCATTATTTATTACATTTAAATTTCTATGAGCATGTTTAAAGATATATTATGTCAAATGCACTTGAAATTGCGCCAACTTCGTCTTATCCACTTAAAATTTAAACCAAGTCATGAATTTTTTTAATGCGGTGAACCCATTGAGGTTACCTACGTACCCCATGAGGAATCAAGCCATCTTAGCTCTTATGCATGTTGCTTTGTCTTTTGTATTTTTCTTTGCATTGTTATTACATTAGTGCGCGGTGTATGGCTAAGACATAGTGTTTGTTGTGTTTGAAGAAGTTGGTAATATATTAAAATTTTCATCACGTTCACATGCATTAATTGTAAGACCATTTAGTGGTAAGATCATTTTGATGATTAGGACCTTACCATTTGGATAAAATTTGCCTCGAGCATGAAGCAGTGTTTTTTGCAATGCTTTACGTACCAAATCACTCTCCTATGTTTCATGACTTGACTTAGCTATTGAAGTGATGATTTATCCTCTTTTGGTAGACTTGTACATGATGTAAAGTTGCTAGTCTGTTTATTTGTCACAAGTAAGGCGAACTTGTTAAACCCTGCCCTAGCTCATTTTGCTTCTTGGAATTTGTTCTCTATGAAATGCTTAGTTGACGAATATCAAGATCAACTTTAGTTGAACCGTTTCTATGCCATAGACCAAGAAAGGTAACACTTGTTGATGTGTGGACATCGATCTCATACCCCACAATGCAAAAAAAGCAACTTTTAGGGCCAACCTTTGTAGTTTTTTGTCACTTTGGACTGATTTTCCTTGAGATTCTTATTGTTTGCCTCAACGATTTTGTTGTCTAGTGGGGGATTGTGATGAACTATGTACTAGATTCTACTATTTTGCAACGAAATTTAACACACATCAGCTTGAAAGGGGGTCCCACTTGTCACTGATGACTTCGTGTAGAACACCATAGTGAGAGAATTTCCAACGTGCTTGACTTGTATTTTGTGCATAAGAACGCTACTTCAACCCACTTGATGAAGTAAGTCAATGGTCACAAGTATGAATTCTTGACCTCCTTGCCTGGGCCGTGTGATCTTTGAATTATATCTATCCCCAATGTATATAGTCATGGTGAGAGACAAATGTGGAAAACAATGACGATGAAATACGTTGATGCATGGAGTAATTTGCAAGTGTCACATAATTGTCCATAATTGTCAATAGTACCCCAATTTGATAATTTAAGAGGCCAAGAGTCTAATGTTCATTTGGTCCACAACCCACTGCATAGAATGATCCAATCTGATTTACCTTCATATTGAGTTATTGCATGCAAAGTGCGAGAAAAGGTTGTTGTATGTCATTTGTAGAGTTCTTTCTTGACGATTTTTTTGAGAAGTAAGACGCCTCAAAGCCCTTTGTTGTTGTTGTATTAGAGGGATAATGGACCAGCTTAAGATAGTCTTTGATTTCAGTATACCCAGGGCTCTTCTTAGTTTGAGGTCTATCACCTCATTTTCACATGTTCCAAGACACAAAATGTACGCTATCTTCTTCTTTGTTATAATGACTAAAGCCATTTGAGTCACTGAACTTAATTAGAATTTGCACCATTGATGCAAGTATTTCTAATGTGTCGGCGAATTGATTGCCTTTAAACCTTAGATATGTGTACTCAACCTCATCGATTTAAGATGTTATACTTTCAAGATCAGATTGATACGGAGTAAGACTTTCACTCCGTAATTTCCATTTGCCTGAGATTTTGTTCATGATGAGTGATGAATCACCATTACCTTAGCTTTCTGACATTGAGTGTAATGGCGGCCTAACCCTATGATGCATACCTTCATATTCTACTGTATTATTTGTGACATCAAATAATAACTTGTACAGAAATTTGGGGTGCGCTCTTCCTATGGAAAACTAAGAGCACTCCAGCTCCTTATCCTTTTTTTATTGAGGCACTATCGAATTATAGACTAGTTGTCTTCTTCAGTAATCATCAAATCTTCTTCTTAGAAGTCAAGTCTTCTAGAAATATTTCGACTAGAGAAATTCACTAGAACTTAGAAACCACACTACCTTTGATTGCTTTTCACCGTTAGAATTTAAGATCAAACTCAGCGAGCATGACCATCTACCATGACATGAGACCATTGAGACCATTGGCTACTTCTTTTTTAAAGAGGTATTTTAGAGAATCCCTTTTGCATGCAAAATGTATGGATGTGTTGTGAGAAGAATAGATTGCAAAATCCTTGATGCCCATGCTAAAGACAAGAATAGTATTTCAATTGTTGAGTATCATTCCTCGTATTGAAAGAAGTCCTAAGGAACTTCTTGCTTAAGTAGTAGACGATACTTTATTTACCATTTATTTCTTTTATGAGTATGGCCTTGGCTGYAGTACTAGTGATTGTGAGGTAAASTTSTAATGGGCGCCATGGCAGGGCATGATAAGCTAGAATTAGAGGATTTGTTAAGTACTCCTTRATTTTGTTAAATGTCTTTCAACAATCATTGTCCCATTCTTTTGGTGCGTCTTTCTACAAGTTTTTAAAGATAGGTTCCCATATCATGGTAAGCTTGGCAATGAACATGCTGATGTATTTAATGACCCAAGAACCCATGGATTTCCTTCTCAGTTTGTGGTGTCTTGAGGGATACAATTGCTTTGATATTTTTAGGATCAATTTCAATGCCACGGGAACTGATGACGTATCCCAAGAGTTTGCCTAAAATGACACTAAATGTGGATTTTTGTGCATGTTGAATTGGCGAAGTCTTTCGAACAACTTCCTTAGCGCAAGGGTATGTCCTTCTCGATATTTTGCTTTAATGATCATGTCATCTTCATAAATCTACACCTCTATGTGTATTATGTCTTGGAGTAGGGTAGTGGAAGGTCAAGAATTTATACATAAATGTACAAAATATATAGGATTAAATGACAAGCATCCTTAATGCAAGGCAATATGTATGTGAGTGTGTGTGTATGTGTGCATATATATATATATATATATATATATGTATATGTATATATATATATATGTATATGTATATATGTAT
>SNQN01000944.1:90353-103837 GCA_008642245.1 Bassia scoparia
GTGTGTGTATCTCCTTTAGAAGCATCATTTTCCTAAGGAAACCTTTCCTACGGCTAACCTTGGCTCGAGGAGAATGTTGCATATAGTAACAATCGTGTATAGYGATGAATGCTGAATAGGYATGCGTAAGTGAGAAGGAACAATCGCGTATAGCAATAAATGTCGTATAGGCGTATTTAGAAGGAGTAGTTGCGTATAGTAACAATTGCGTATAGCGATGAGTGTCGTATTGGCATGAGTGAGAAGGAATAGTTGTGTATAGCAACAATCGCGTATAGCAATAAATGCAGTATAARCTTGTSTAGAAAATAGGGCTATTGCAYGTCGARACAAATGTCGTATATGCGGTTTGACAACTCAAATAAGACRGGTCGTAGCCTTGTGAAGAGGTGGTATAATGTGCAATGTTTAATGGTGAAATGTGTTTGTGTAATGTGTATGCGCAATGATGCGTATGCATGGTGATGTATGTATACTCAATGTATGATGGTGCTTATGAAATGTGTGCAATGACAACATGTGTAATGCAAGTCTATCCTAATGCCTAAAATGACCAAGGAAATAGTCTAATGTTAAGATGTTTTAAAAGTATGAGATGAAGTCGTCTCAAGCCTCCATTCGAACGATGCTTGTGATCGCGAGTGAGCCCCCAACCCATGGGGTTTAGGTGTATGAGAAAGGATAAATTTTAGTGCTAATGGTAAGTTTAGTGGGTGAGCCCCCAGCTTGGTTAAGCTTGTGRGCTTTACTTGGCGAGGTCGAGGTTGGGGCTTATGTAAAGAGTTTAGGCAAGGCAATCTTGTGGAGTCATGGGCATTGTCTTAGATTATGGTGGTGGTAATGGTGAGAGATGAGGTTTTGGGATGTGATTTGGAGTTGCCAGAATTTGTGACTTGAGTTGAATGCCGAATAAGGAGAGAATAAGAGGAACACAAGATGCTTCGATGCGATAGTTCGAGGAGGATGCATGGTGATTACTGCAAAGTGATAGCCTAACGAAGAGTTGAGGAGAGCCAAGATGCTTYAATGCGATGTTTCGAGGAGAATGYATGAAGACTACTATGATGTGATAGGTTTAGGAAGAGTTGAGGAGGGTCCCTCAAGTTGTGTGAAAGAATAGGCTAATGGTTCAAGAAAAGAAAAGGCTATAATTTTTTACTAGAGATGAGCGGATAGGGAATTGATGTGGTTAGCCACATGATGTTGATTCAAGCTCAAATTTACGTCGACTACTATGCAAGGAATTTGTACTTATCAAAACGATACCGGATGGGAACACCACACTACGCACGAGATAGGAAAAATATAGCATGGACCCCCCTAGCATTATGTTGGAAAAGAAGACGGGACAAGTGGGGCATTGTCCCATGTGTCCGAAAGTTTGTTATGTCGGTTAGGATTGGGGAGCTGGTCGAAGGGACACTCCCGAGTTAGTAGCGGACACGTGCGTTACTGCGAAAATTGGCTCTGATTGAAACATAAATGAACACGCTCTAGCATTCTCAGGAAACTCACAGTATTATCAGCACCCTTTATAAAGCTCTCACAATGGCGCAGAACAGTTAGCCCGATAACCCTGCAAGACCGACTCCATAGTGTACCCAATTTTCTGTTCTACCCTATGCGCTTACGGCGAATGGTCACTATGTGGCACAATCGCGTAAACACACTAAAAAGTGACTTACGAATTATAAATCAGGTAAGTAATGATTTGACATTATTATGTATCTGCAAGCACGTAGTCATTCCACTACTACCTTTAAGATACGTTAGATGTATCCCCACACAATATGTCCAAAGTAACGTGGCTCAGTTGACCACTCAGTACGTTGACCAGAATTAGCTGATCGAGCGTCTTTGTGTACTACAGCGTCGCAGGTCTATTTATGGAGCTGTGCTACCACGGAACCCGCACGTGGAGTGCGTGGGGAGAGTGGTTGTCGAAAGGGGAGCCCCACCCAATGTGCCTATAATGAGTGAAAGTCTCTAATCACATCACATGTGGACATCACTCTCGACATTTGGGAATAACGTCTAAAGGTATTTCACCTCATAATGAGATCATACACAGGTAGGACGAAATGACAGTTGGGTCGGCACTCGCAAACATGCGCGACAAAATTTCCCATCAATAATTACTACTTCCTAGTTCCTCTTAGGAAAGGGGTTGCGTCTGTGAACAGGTATGACAACAGGGATATCCAAAGTGAATTCTGGTTAACCCAGATTTCTCGGGCCATGAAACTCGGTCATCTACACGAAAGTACTAGAGTTGTGCTCCTATTCTCATACCTCGATCTCATTCAGAGCTCTATTTTTATTACTATACACCGTCTTTATGAATGACTATCATAACAATTCTACTTTTTAACCGAACCCTTTAGGAAAAGCGGTACTAACCACTAAAGATTACTCACACGCAAAAGGTGTTAATACTATTCATGAGCATGACTAGAGATATCGCACATACAACCTTCATGCAAGCATGTGACGAATCGATGCGATTAATCCAATTAACAGAACTCTACGGATGTTGTCCCTATAAAAGAATAGAGAGGACTTCATGGTACTCTACCCATAGTCTAACCTGATTTTTAAATTGGATACTCACTAAAATAAATTCTACCAGGCTGAGGCCTAAAGGAACTTTGGAATCAATCAATAAAACTTATACACAGATCTTAATATGGAGTACAAATTACAATTCCCGAAAACACCACAAAGATTAGGAGCCAATATTGAACTGACGCATAAAGAAGTAACAAACACCCACGTACCCAGAATTCTTACGCTCGCCACAATTTGACAAAACTAAAAACACGAGTGTAGGTTCTGTGAGATTTAGGAGAGTATAAACAAAGCGAAGGAAGCGGAAAGCTTTGACCGCGACTAGGATATCGGCTATTACCAAATATTTAGAAGTAGTAAGAATGAGTACACTAACAGAATATACTAAACCGGATAGAGAGTTATGTATAGATCAATATGAATTATATAACAAGGAGACACGAGATAGTAATCATAGTCAATCATTCACCACTGGAAGTCAAGCACTCAATATCTCATGAGATACGATAATTTGGTTTAAGAATTGGTAATATGATTGAAAGTCAAAGAAATAGAAGAATAAATTTGCATATAAGAAAGAAAAAGACAAAGAGCAGAAAAACAAGGTAAAGAATACCATTAAACTAATTGAAGAAGACAATACTACCTACATGCAAAGTATAGTACCATTAACGACCCTATTGGAAGGTTACGGCCTCACCATATGCCTTGTATGTCAGAGTCAAATATCAAGTCCCAACTAGATACAGATAGGTATGTTTGTTATAAGTGAATTACAACTTAACCATCAGCCTTGTAGCGCGAAAAATAATAAGTGTTGAGAACAAAGTTGGTCACGGGTTACCCTGTGTTCAGACAATAGGCATAAGTGCTCAGAGGTTGAGCAGGAGGCTATCTACAACCAAATAAACTCTGAGAAGATGTACATAAACTCAATGTGAAAATTATTAGAATTTGAGGTTACATTGGGAAAAAAGCAAAGAGTGAATAAAGAGGTCCTTAGTATGTGATGCTGAGGAAATACACGCCCTGTATCTCGCAAAATATAACACTGTGTTCATGATTCGGGAAAGAATAATAAATCGGAAAGCAAAGGAAACTTACAGAATATTGAGGTCAATTCTAAATAGAACGAGGGATAGGCCATGGATATGAACGAGTATTGAAGAGGTGAAGTCACACCAGTCCAGAGTTCACCAAAGAGGATAGTAATTGATTGTTCCAGCAGGAAGCACGTAGTTGAGACGGCTGGATGGTCATCACAACTGTTGGAATAGGCAAAAGTGAGGACAGTGGAATCATCCAATGATTATTTATGAAGGTAACCATTAGAGCAGTGAGATGGGTGGGAAAACCGATGAGGGGTGGTAAAAAAAACTGAGGGACGAGAAGAAAAGAACCCCGACGTTGATGGCGTTGAATAGACTAACCGCAGAGTTCGCTGCGGTATAATCCAGATGGGGTGCTAGCAGTGAATGAGACACAGGCAACTGTTCTGGCGTAATAACGCATGTCTCTCCGTTTAGTATTGATCTTTCGTTTTATCGACTAGAAATACTCGAAATAGATAATTGGATTTTAATCTCTTCCCGAGTTGACTAAATATAATTTTTCGATAAGTAGTAAAGTGTGTATACCCCAGAGCACTTTGGGACAACACTGTCAAGTTCGCAAAAGACAAACCAATAATCGCCCTCTCAAGAACCATTAAAAGGTAGTTATACTATTCGAAATGATAAGTCTATGAAGTTCTGTTCTCCACTCACACTTAAGTGTATTACTGCCGTAAGTGAGTTATGGTTGATGTTAGTTATGGAGATTTTTGTAATTTGTATTCTCTGCTCGTTTATGATAGAAGACTAAACATTAATCTAAGTACATATAAAAAAATAAAGTTAAAATGAACTGAATTAGTAGAATAAATAATGTGAGATTATAAATTATGAAAATATTACGGGCTACCGTAGAATATTGAAATCCTGTTATGAAATAACTGCCTTACGATAAAAATTTGTGGAAGATGTATTAAATAAAAAAATAGGACTAATTCGCAGAATAATAAGGAACGAAGGAGAAGAAATTCATGGCAACAACTGATTTTAAAAAAACTTCTTCCTTCAGCAAACAGATAGGAGAAGAGCGGAAAAAGAAACCCTAAAGAGAGCAAGCGGACAGTAGATTCACGTATACATAAATAAATAAGAATCAAAAGAAACAACAGTTTTCATGTCAGCGTCCGCCATAGTTTTATCTTTGTCCTTTCTCACAGGATTTCCCTGGTAGTACGAGCCACTGTACCTATAGTATCAGACCACATTTGTATCTTCAAATTAGGCATTCCCGTTCGTAATCGATCAGTGAACGACACCAGGCTGAGATCTATTGCAGGTATGCCATCGGATCTCAGCTTCTGGGCTGAGTGAAGAGACTACACATGTAGCACTAGGTGTTTAGCATGACTCCATGTCATAGCACTTTTTCTTGAGCTTTGGCACTCGGGACGGAAATAGGGTAAGTATAGATTTTAAGGAGGAAATACCTTCGTTATGTATTGATACACTAAGAATAAAAAGCTACACAAGAAAATACCCGCAATGTTTAAGTTGGCAAGTTAAAAGATAGATTTCTCTATGATAATTATTCCAGGCTGCAAAAATATTTTTAAAATAAATCATTATTAAAAAAATTAGAAAAATCTCTTCCAAACGAGAGCAGCCCATTCCAATAGAGGTAGATTAAAGCTGGTTCCCGGCAGCGTTGTCCCTAAATAGTTAGTATTACTAGAGATATTGTCTAAAGTCCGAGGCAGATCAAGAGCGAAATCTAGTAAGATAAGGAACGTCAGCTCTCATATGCGAAAGGATATAAAAACTAAGACTATTGCGAACAATTTCACGATTTTACACCGTGCGCTGAGCATGTTAAGCTCCCGTAAACGATGAAGATCAACATATATAACCCGCAACAGCAGTAATATTGAGCCATTAGTATCGACAGAAGAGATAACAGATTACGCCGGAGCTATAGCTAAAACCCAAAGTAGGTTATTTCAGATAACCATCCTTCGTTTTTCAGTTCCAACTCTCTCGAGTCGAGAATGAACACGGGCCGCTACACATGTGATTGAAATATCGCAACTTTCCAATGCTAGAAATGAAAACATATTGACTAACTCTATGGCCTATTCCGGTCCCTACGACATACAGGACGGCACTTTTGGTCACCACGTTCTCTATCAACACTCAGAAAAGAAAGAATAAACCACTTAACACCATAACGATTCCGTATTCAGCTACCATTGCCTATATAATCCTATGTACAAGTGTCATCTAAAATACACTTGCCTTTCGTGTTATCCTTCATCCACACCTCCGAGTTCCGATTTCTGGGTCGAGGATGAAAATGGCATTTACTACTTGCCCTTAGTCAGCTTCACGTATTTACATGATTCGAATTCTTTTGCAAGCCGAACCAATTTCTTCTCCCAGACGTAACGTCCCCCAATACCATCCCTCATCATTGCGCGGCATCCACACACCGGGTTATGTGGCCACAGTCTGCACAATCTACTAGAGACCTCACATTCCTATGCAGATTACAGTGAGCGTTCACATTCTACGTGTGTCCTTTATTCTACGCGTGCCTTTCAGTATACCCGGCGCAAAATGCGAGAAAATCACGAGATGCCTTCACTATATCATCTATCGGTGACCCGAATACATTAATACGTTTTGCCATTCATTCTACGGAGTCGACCCTTCTGATATATATGCTAATAGCGTTCTGTAATCTCAGTTCCACACGGCCAGGTTATTCTCCGTGGACATTGGCAGCTCTCACCTTATCGTATGTTACTACGGAATCTTTCTATATAGCTATGTCTATTGAATTGCCTTCTTTGTGTCTAAATGAGATCAAGGCAATGAGTTCATTCACCAATTATTTTATTCCCAGTACCTAATTCACACATCTATCTATCCCCATTTGTATAACACTCTTCTCCAAGATAAGAAAATCCTTAACACGAGGAATAACATCATGATAGTTTCCTAAGATTCTGAACACTACTCACTTTGTGAGACATGCTAGACTAAACCCTCTTTTAACAGATAAAAACACCTGCTAACTAAACGTTACCGATACAAGAACACACCTCTAACTATACGCATCTAGGGGAGGGAACGTAAAAGCCTAGCAATAGGATTGGCCACAACTGATTTAATCCTCTTTGACAGTATCGGAACAAGACGATATCCAGGCGGAAGCAATACTCTCTACAGGTCAATTACCTCTCACACATACCACGTTGTCTACCGAAATTAAGAAATACACTGTGTGACTTCGTATTGCCCATAACACACACGGAGAAGTAGGACTAGGTATGGTCACAACTACATCATGAGACAGTATTTCTTAATAAGAGTCATTTATTTAATTTTTTTCTGTTTAAATGGTTTTTAGCACTCTATTGTTGATCACTCGAAATTCTGTGCCCCGTCATTAATTCTATATTAGATTGTTTTTACACATAATGTTCTTTAACTATTCGGCGTAAACGAGATCCGTTATGTTGTCTTGCGTAGTAAAGGGGCTTAATCTTCACAGCCAAGGTTCTGCTGAGATACAAATATCGTTCTGTTTATTAAAGAAGAATATCTCTCTACACATTCCTTTCGCAGCATGCCTTGGAGCAACTTCATTACAAACCTGACGTATTGGGCAAGTGGGTGTGGTTTAAGACAAGCGTACAGGATGCCTTGGTTGGACAATGCCTAAGGCATATTTGGGAAGGAAGACAGGGTATGACATAGGAAATTTTTACTTTGGTTGTTTGCAAAAAGAACAGATCCAGTATTTTCTTAATTCACTATGTATAATATAACACTAAATGTAATATATTAAATCTATAATAATTATGTTTAACTAAATCAATTTTCAATTTTCTTGATTTCTATTAGTCAAAACAACTGTAACTAGTTATTACTTGTATACTATGGAGGCCGGAGTTGGAGGGCACGCGCTTCAACCTAATCAGAAAACTTGGATATAGAAGAAGATTCAGGCCTGCTCCTTCACTCGCGCAGTCTCGAATAGATCTACATCTAATCCGAGCCTAGCTCTAATGGACTGAAGGCCCGGTTTATTCAAATTTGGGGAAACACCATGTCTATTGTGGGCGTTGGGGTAGCATATGACTATGATGACGCTCTTCACACATAAGGATGAATTAGAGCGCACTGGGAGAAGTATGACTCTCCAGAAAGTCCAATAGGAAAAGAGATACGGTGCTCGCAAAAGGGCTAATTTGGCAAATCTCAATGAGCGAGTGACAGAGGCACGAACAGACAGTTCACACTAGTATTCGATTCAGGGGAGGATAGCTCAAGGACGTTTACGGACATCCTCCTGACCGGGCCTTTACCCCATCCTTCACTGGGGGCCAGGGATTCCGTTTCTTTCAATCTAACTTGCGTAAGTACGGAGCTATAGCAAGCATTGGTTTAGTCTAATCGTAATAACATTATTAGTATTGGGTAATTAAATACTTCATAGTTTTTACCGGCTGATATTGAACCCGTCACTCTTCTCTATGTCGAGTCATCTTAACTTATAGGGGTGTAAGATTGTTTTGGGTTGGTTAATGCGAGCGTGAACAGTACAGGGAGAAAGAGCGCAAACTTCTTGGCATTCTTAGGGGAACTCCTACCTTGACGAACTTTTTCTCCCTACTTTCAGAAAAACACTCCGGCAGAACCGCAACCGGGTTAACAAGAAGGCGCAGAAGTGATAACTGGTTGAACTGCTCGTGGTTTCCGAGTTTTCTTTATTCTTCGTATTTGCTTTTAGGCTTCTCAGGGCTGTCAAAACAGACCGCAGTTGTACGGGAAATTTCCGTGCAGCTTAAAAACCGATGAGCGGATTGACGTAGAAATAGTGCCACAGAACCTTAGTTGACATATTTACTATAGATTTGCCACTTGTTGGGAGTATATTCTAGATCGGGCAGGAATTCCGGCTTGATATAGTCCTGACAGTGAAACGGGTACCGTCAAACTGGTTATCATGTTACGTAAATTTATTAGTCATGAATTATTGCAGCTCTTTGGTGATTGCCACTTAGCTGCACGGACTGATATGCTCTGAGAGGTCTTATATTAGATTGTCATGCTATCGATTAAGAAGTACTAACTTACAACTGCGTACCCTTTAGGTGGTTCAGTGAGTGATGTATCCTTGTCTAAGTTAATATCTGGACTCGGTTCACGTTTCATGACTTAAAATGCGATTTCCTCCTCCTTGCTGGAAATCCACAAGACGGCTAAATCTTCGCGACAACATCATTCCGTTAGCAGAAAACGCAGACGCGAGCGGGAATATGATTGGTAGAAATTATTGAGGCTTTTTGACATATGTTGAACTAATAAGGTGTAATGATGATTGTGGTGTTTGTGATATTAGTGTGCGTGTGATGAGAGGTTATGTTGCTATGTTGTAAAATGCTCTCCGTAAAGAGAGATCGGCAGAGAAGAGTAGCTAGATCGCTCCGGTGTAGTGATCACTTGCGCTCTCGTGTTCGCGCGCAGAAAATAATCCTCCTAATGCAGGAAGTTGTAGTGTGTCAGCTAAGTTTGTGTGTTTCGTAGATCGTGTGTAGTCACAATCGAAGGGATCCTAAGATGCTCTTGTGGAAAGCTATATGATAGAATGTGGTAGTAGATAAAGAACACCTTAGATGCCCATGAACTGCCGCATCTAAAGTCGATCGTGTTAAATCAGAATCTTAGTGATGTCTTAAGTCAATTAGATTGGGTTTAAGTTAGCTGTGTTGGGAAGGTGTTGGCGAGGTCGTCTGGGACATAGCTTACAAGAGAAGAGCGTCAATAAACTACACTTGGATCTCGAATTACAAGACGCAAGCAGATCATAATTTGGAATGGTGCTACACAGTATCACAAAGTGTGAATCAGTCTGGATGTCTGTATCTTGCTCTCAAATACGAGACGTAAACCCTGTGCGACAAGCTTAACCTGGATAAATTTTGGGAACATTATCATGATGGAGAAAGAATGTTAGCGATATAGTTGAAGGAATTAAATGGAAGCTTTAACAGATGGCTTATGGGGTAATTATAACGGTATGAAGAGTTAAATAAGGTCTGAGGCAGTAGGTGCATCTGCGTGACAACTAACTGTACGACAAAAATGAGTAATGGAAGCCAAAAAATCGTACTCACTTGTCATTAACGTCATGCCTCAAATAACTCGGGGATCTAATAATGAGGATCCAGGTACAAGTCTTAACCGGCTCAACAGAGATACAAATGGACCTCAGAAGTAAGCATTCATAAGTGAGGAGACCTGATATATATATATTTGAAACTAGATGGAACATAAGAGGATAAGAGATCTTATTGTATGGCACGCTAGTATGATGTAATAATAACAAATGGTGCTGTAGTAATCGGACGAATATAGACGGGTGAGTGTTCAAGGGCAACAGAATCATATGGAACACAAAAGGCACAGTCGACAAACAATAGATGACCCTTGAACTCCACATTTCGCCTAATCTTGACAAGTAGTAGACATGTCTGATCTATCTGTCTTCCGATCGTCCTGTGTTCTGTTAACAGTTACTCAAACTCGCGCAACAAACTGTCAAGTAAAGACCTAAGAGCAATTATGTTGCTTCTATAGACGTACTGGAATAACATTGCTTTGAACGCTCATAAATATAGGACGCTTTTGAAATACGGGGTATGAAAATAGGGCTTTGCTTACATTCTTGTCCAGCATGATACCAGTCTTTGAAATAACGTAGAATGAGATAGGCGCGCTTTGGAATCACAACTTACTCCGTACCAATAGCAGAAAACAATCCAACCACAATGGAACCGCTTATACGTAACAGAGCCAAAACTACGCTTCTGTATAATGAGTATCGCTCCGCTTTCTTAACGCTAGAATCCAGCTCCAAAGACACCTAGAAAGGCGTTAAGTGGTCGAGATAAAATTCCTTCTGGGACATTGTAATTAGAAAGTGGTGGTCAGATTATAAATAAGCTCATGAGTCAAATCAGGGTTTGACATTACACCTCGTCTAGATCTAAATTAGATGGTCCTGTCGGATAAACGACACAATAACAACTTAACTGGCTCGTATAATTATTGGTAACACTCTGTGCCTGACATGCTCACGGAAAGCGCAATGCCTTTTAGGAAATTTACGGAGTTCTGCCCCGTCTCCTATACTTGAACCCCAGTGTCTCGGACGGTTGTATTCAGATGAACCTATGGAATAGCATTAAAGGGTGGATAAACATTCACACTTTTGTAGATGCATTTACCAACTAGGTCTAGCTCTAGAACTGTCTTGTAAAGAACATGCTGATTGGGTTTGATAGCTCTAATTTGATGTACCACGCATGAGCGTATAGACATTAGGTTGAGCTAACATTGAAAACCTTATCGAGACAAGTACAAAGCCATAAACTATATCGCATAAACCCTTTCTAGCCCGTAATAAAATTCGTACCAGAAGGGAATTCTACATTTACTATATCTGATTCCGGTCCAGATCTTAACGTGTGGTTACCACAGATCAGGGACCATAAAACTTAAGTGTGATAATATAATTTTGGACATTGTGAAAGTTATGAGCGTTAAGAACACTACGGCTCAAGGTGATATCAACTTCTCAAGCCTGCTCGTTGCAAACTACGCTGATCAGTTTCCATTCCTGAAAGTATAGGTTCCCTTGAAACACGACGATCACTGGACCCAAACCTGGAACATAATGTTGTGATCAGGACAATTGCACCCGCTTAAGGTTGAATATATTCAACCTGCCTTTGCCCGACGGTTAATTGTATGTATTGTCTGTCCTCCTCACACGGTGTCCCAATGAACGGAAACGACCCCTACCAGTAGACGCGGCCTTGAATTGTGTAGACAATACAGTTTTAGACTAAAGTAGTTCAGAAATGACGGAGTGAGACTTTTATAGAGGAACAGGGAATTGAAAGAGTAATAAAGCTAAGGGTTGGAAAATTTTAAGTAGACAACATTAAAAGTGTAACTTTGACGGTAAGTAAACCTACTAGATAGCAAGCCCGTGAAAAAGAAACCACCGCACCGCAGATAGATAATGTAAAACGCCTTCTCTACGCGTCGTTCACAGCATCGAGTTAAGTCCTTTGATCTTCCTAGTCCCAGGTCTCTGAAGGTACCCGAGGTGTTCCATTTACAAGATCCTCCTGAGAACAGGAGATAGTAAGGGGACTAAAACATTGCTCATCTCGCATGAAATTGCATGAGCACTTGTTAAAAAGCTTTGAGTAATTTTAAGGTTGCAGTCCAAGCAGGCAACTCTTGTGGCAAGAGACATAGGAAAGGAATCTGTCCTCTTAAGATTATGGTGGTGAGAAGTAAAACATAGTGAGAGCAGAAGAAAACTCGAAGGAGTTTTGGGACTGTGCACTTTGGAGTATGTGCCCAGAAAAATTAAACTCGTCAGACATGCAATGAGTTGAATGGCCCCGAAATTTAACCAGGAGAGAATAAGAGGAACCAAGAATGCTTCGAAAAAAGGACACATCACGATACTTCGCCATGAAACGCACTTGACTAGCGGATCGGGGCTTGACAGTACCTTGCCAAAGTGATAGCTACGACTACACGATTCAGAAGTTAGCGAGAGCCAGCCTATCGGGACTGTCTACAAATTATCACGCGATGCTGTATACTGTGAGCGCGAGCAATTGTATGCAGGACGACTACTAACTAGAAGCTGTGAGTTCGATCAGAGAGAGACTTGTAGTTTTATCTAGGCTAAGGCTAAGAGTCTTGCACGGAAGTGGTCCCAGTCTAGTTGCTGTTGCAAACAGAATCAGGATCTATATGGTATTCAGAAAAAGCAAAAGCTAATAAGTTTCAAATGTTTTGGTCAACACACTCAAGATGAGAGAGAGGACGTTGACATTATCCGAGTTATTCAAGATAGTGGTTAGACCATGAATGGTTTGATTCAAGCTCAATTTACGTCGAACCGGTACCTTAACTGATGCAGAGAGTAATTTGGTAGCTACCTCCAAATCAGATCTAAAGAGGGAGCTACAAACCAACTCTGCAAGGAAAAGTGTACTAATCTATCTCAGGACTGCTCTTTTGTGCTCGAAACGGGGCACGGCAACCTCGCAAGAAGGCAGGCACTTTCTCTATTTATACTCTCTAAGACTCTGGAATATCAAGACTCTCCGTCCTGTCGTTCTAATAGTTCACCTGATACTGATGCTTGGACAAATCGCCCTAAGAATCTGGCGTGTCAGTTAAGAGGACTTTAGTGATGCGCATCGTAATGCCTTGAGGCCTAGATCGAGGTTAAGGGTTCACTAAATCGATATAGAAATTCAAAATATGGTATAAAGGGCTAATCCCCTAACATTCCTGCATGTAACACCAACACCCAACAACAAAACATCCGAAAGAGGTATGCACACACTCCATCATATCTTAGGTAGAGTAAGATCCTGCTTTATAATACTGACGTAATTTGCGGATTATGAAACACTATGTGATTTTAATTACATTCCGGATTATTGATAGGCATAAATCATTCTTCTGTAAAATATCGTCAGCAACATTACATTGAATTTAATTCGATTAAATAAATGTCTTATCCATATTCTTCCACATTCATTGGTCATTTTCTGCTACCTATTCAGGGACCCGTCAATACATGTTTTACAATGCACTGATGTTTTCCTACGCCACTATTGAATTCATAAGGGTTAGCTGAATGCGGGTGATGAAAGAAAGATAGGCTTAGTGAAAGTGTTTATGGCTCAAAGGGTTAGAAACAAATGTGAATATGAAGCAGGTGCTGGAAGGAAATATTCTTTTTTGGCGGAGACTTGA
>SNQN01000945.1:0-14543 GCA_008642245.1 Bassia scoparia
TTGACTTTCAAGTTCGAGATCAATCCCTTCGTCATTAGGCAAGGACTTCATAAGTATCCTAGGAAATTCTCGGTTAGTGTAGGCATGTGCCCTCATTGGGCCMACGTCCTACGTCAATTTTAAATTGTGGGCTTGAGCKACAGATCCRGCACGTGAGTGCATTGGGGTGTGTTYTTYATAGAGGAGATCGCCACCYTGCCTATATAGGTAAATCACGGARGCCCGAAACATTGATGCCAAACTAATGGCCCCACTGTTTGGTCTGGTAACCAGAYTGTAGGTTCGGGGACATGGTACGGATAAGATCTTTGACCCAATCCGCCCGCATGTAGCAGCCTCTACTTGGTCTCATCMTGGTTCCATAAATTATAATAATTMAATTCAAAGAGCCTATCGATTTGACCTTAAAAAGCGTACTAAAAAATACAAGAGTTGATTTCTATTATGCATGAAACGCTACCTAACCTAATAATTGTGACCACTTCGAATTAACCAAATTAATATGGTGCCTAAAATATGTTCGTKCATAATTAATCTGAATTTAATGTGATTCAAGCAAATTCTGGTCTTGATTAAGTAATTGAAAGAGTCATGGGTACAAAGATCATGAATAATACATATAGAAATAAAACTTAAATATATACAAACCAACTCACCTATTATCTCTATCAATCCAAAAGAAAACAAAGATTAGTGTATCAAAAGCTTTAATTTCAATTGAATCACTTTTCACAACAAAGGAAATCATTAGGATTGTTAATTACAATTAAATCGATTGCGATAAATCCAAAACGATTGAAAACAAATGAATTCACACGATTGAAAACCAAAAGCAAAACGAAATTCAATATATTATATTAATAAAAAAAATTAATAACAAGAGAAGAGAAGAGAGAGAGTTTGATTGAATAGCCTCAGAATTTGTAACTAAATCCGTAAAGATATGACTCCGAAAGCTGCGACGAACTTGGGGGACTTTTGATTTTGAGAGTGTTTATAGNCCGGGGTGCCTATTTATAAGAAAATCAAGATTGGAGGGCAAGGAAGCTGGGCACTGTAGCGCCCAAAATTATTGCCTTTTTCCGCTTGAATTTCTTGCCTTTTTGGTGCTTGTTTGTTAGTATTATTTCATTAAGGACTGATACGGTAGCTAAGCTTGTGCAAGAAGCTATAGGATGTACTTAGACATCCTTGGAGAGCAATCCATGTGGGACCCACGCTCGAGAATGCTCCGGAACCCCCTCTCGAGAGTTCCTTAAAATAAATTTGCTTTATTTGCAAACCCCCTCTCAAATTCAGTTCCATGGTCAGACCTAATATGAAAAATTTGAAATCCACTTGACTTTTGAACTCTCTTAGAAAAGGCTACAAACTCGTCAAAAGTCGCATCCTTACTGGCTAAGAAAATCACCCAAGTGAATCTTGAATAATCATCTACAATAACCAAAACATATCTTTTACCACTTCTACTTTGAATTCTCATTGGACCACAAAGATCCATATGAATTAGCTCTAATGGTTGTTTTGTTGTTATCATGTTTTTACACTGAAAAGAAGACCTAATTTTCTTCCCCCTCACATAAGCATCACATATGTACTTACCAGGGAACTTTACACTTGGAAGTCCAATTACTAAGTTCTTTGAGTATAMCTTGTTCATGTAAGAGAAACTTGCATGACCTTTGTGCCATATCAATGCATCATCCTCAATCACACTGAGACATGTCAGGTTGTTCCTTGGGACAGTGTTGAGATCCACTGTATAAGTGTTCCCTCTCCTGTTCCCTTGAAGAACAATTAATCCAGGTTGGTTGTTGGTGATATTATAATTTTTAGTAATAAATTTAACTGTGTTCCCCTTCTCACAAAATTGTAAAATACTTAACAGATTATGTTTCAAACCCTCGACTAAAAATACATTATCAATACAGTGGGAATTGGACTTACCAACTTTACCTTTGGCAAGGATTTCACCTTTCTTATTATCACCAAAAGTCACAGTTCCACCTTCATAGGCTTTTAGTGAGAGAAAATTAGATTTATCTCCTGTCATGTGCTTAGAACAACCACTGTGGAGGTACCATGTGTTGTTCCTCGTCACTAGAACTTACAAAAGAACTTAAGGGTTAGTACGAGGAACCCTGGTTTGCTCGAGTTCCTTTGAAGAAGAAGAACTATCACTTTGTTTCTTTACCCAGACTTATTTAATGTTGCTTTTATGAGCAGTTTGTTTCTTAGCACAGTTAGACACATAATGACCAGTTTTACCACAGAATGTGCAAACCTTACTGCTAGGCAAATCAACATATTTCTTCTTCTTACCTTTGTGCTTAGAATGCACATAACCTAAGCCTTCAGTTCTTRTCACTTGAGCTTCTTCAATCCATTTAGGTACAGTATATTGACTTATAATCCTTTGTTCTTTTTTTATGTCAAGTTCCTTCTCAAGTTTTGCTCTTTCAAACTTTGAGTCCCAAGATTTCTCTGAGTACCTCAAATTGGTTTTATAAATTTGTTTGAGGAAGAACTTGGCGCCTTTCGGTCAATATCCGATTAATTTATATGAGACACTTCATACCAAGAATAATGTTCCTCCTGTTTAAGTTTCTTTCACACAATTCCGTTCAGTAGGGAGGTTCGTGTCGAAAATTCAAAGAATCTATTTGAAACATCCAATTCTATGATTCCATCCAGGTGCACTGATCTTATAAGCATTTAAATCCCAAGAGTTAAGACTTTTGGTAACGTACCTCCAGTCTTCAATCATTTTTCATATAAGAATCAATTAAGTCTTGTTTAGAGAAAGTAAGTAAACTTAAATAAGATCAGGATATACCATCTCTTTCTTTGATTCATCATCATTCTTGGTCATAAGAAAAAGATGAGTAAGTTTCATCCTCGGGGATTCTTCAACTCATCACTATCAGATTCTCCCCATGTAGAAATCATGGCCTTCCAATGTCTGATTTGTTTGAAGTTTCCCTGCACCCTTGTCGTAGCTCTTAATTTTAACTTTTTCTTTGTCAGGATTCAGGGGACAATTCTTTACCCAATGATCACTAGCAGCCACATCTATGACATGGCTGATCCTATTCTTGATGTACCTGGCCTTCTTGCAAGTTCTTAGAGTATTTATTAGATTTAAACATTTTCCTTAAAATTTACTTACCAACATGGCAGCATCTTCTCCATCTACTTCAGATTCCTCGGATTCCTCAGCCTTTAAAATGCAAGTTCTATTTACTCTTTGAAGATCCTTGAACTGAGGATCCAATGTGCAGGCTCATGCCAATCATGAGGGAATCCCAACCAATTGTTCTATGGATTGAACTTGGTGAATGTCTCTTGGTTTCCTGGAGTGCGGTTACTTAGCCCTCCATCTTTTCATCTGAGGAAGACTTCGAAGAATCGTCTTGACATGTTATTAGTAGGTAATGTGCTGCCAGAGAAACCAATTCCATTAGTAATATTTAGGAATCTAGTGCACATATCTTGAATGGTTCCGTAGGTTCCATTTCAAAACCGTTCGTATTAGACATTAGTAAGTCTATTTTAAAAACGCTTTGACTTCATTAGTTCCTTCATAGTAATTTCGTAAACAAATTCCAAATCTTCCTTTGCGTTCTTGGCATCCCATGACACGAATTGTGTTCATGGGGCTCACCAAAGGCCACAATGAATAAGTTTAACAGCAAGAACAATGTAACTCCAATTATCATTGAAATCTTTCTTTCATATTCAGACATTGGTGTATTTAGCAACTACTCATTGTTAACGTTTTGGTAATTTCAAAAAATCACCTACCTCAATTTACTCTCCATTTACTCTGATAGTTTCTACGTACTTTGATGAAAAGGGTCTCCATCCTACTTAATCGTCGATCAAGAAAGAAATTTTTCCCATTGAACATGGGAGGACGTTGAGTGGAATATCCCTTCCTCCAGTTTCTCAGCATTGATTCATTCTTTTTTCCAGCTAGCTCTTTTCACCGCTTCTCAGCTTACCTTCACAGGGTTTTGCCTAATACGCTACAAGGAACTTTAGCTCTGACACCAAATTTTGTCTGGCATAGACTGAACAATTACATCAAGAGGCCGGGGTGACATTGTCTTGTGAGTGAACTTAGCTCGTTCTTACGATTAACAAGAAGGATTAACTAAGGAATTTGAGACTAGAGATTTTTCCACACAGAAACTCTTCACGACAAACGCCAATGTAGATTGGTAAATGTGGCCAGCTGCAACACAGGACTTTCGTCTATATTATATTAGGAATGCACCCTAACACTACAATCTAAGACCCTCGTTCACAAGTTCCTACAGGAACTCTCTTGAACCCTCGTTCGCTCAGTTTCACAATGTATACTTCTTAAGAACCCCTCTAACATCTCGATTTCCCTTGAAAATACCTGCGGACTTATAAAACCACAACAACCCCTCGACTTAATACACAAAAGAAGACTTTACAATCAATAAAAACAAATAACCTGAAATGCTCTCCGGCATAGCAATATGAAACGTAATACTACTGATAATGGAATTCTTTGCTCAGTGTGTGTTTGACTTAATACCAAACTTAATGTATTATAGTGTGATCAGGTTAAGTTAGTTTTGTAAAGCAAAGCAGTATGTTCCACCTTACCACAATTACTCTCTATTTGTAGGAGTGATGCTTGTAGTGACTTGGACTACCAATGCTCTCAATAACACGCACGATCGTCACCTAGGTTCTATTTATTTAGCCGTTTATCTATCCTTAAAATACCAAATAGTTGGTTTAGTTAAATAGCCAGTAATCAGCCGTTATTTAACTCTTTGTAACAAACTTATCGGCCTATTTATAAGGAAGTCTTCAAAACCACCGGATTAAAACATTTATCACAAAAGTATAACATAAAGTTAAGAAATAGTATTTAACAGAAAATAAATCTTTTAATACTTTCTTATTAAAAAGATTTTTATTTCATTTTTATATTCAACAATTATCTTAGGCCTTTTTATATATGTATATTCTTAAAATAACATTCCGGATTAAAAAAAAATCTTTAATAAAATAAATCACAAATCTTTATATGGATTTATTTTCTTTTATCCATTGATCTCTCTATTATTCATATTCTAGATGCCAATGTCCAGCACATATAAATCTAGAAAGCCCTCCAAATCTACTGTAGCCACTATGCTCCGAGTCATCCCCTTTTTTCAAGGAAACTTAACCTTACCTTGCCATACTGTCGAGTACTTAACTTTTCCAAGAACTCAACCTTCCTCTATTTTTGAAAATTCGTTCTGTGTCTTTGAGTTCTTTCCAAAGCATCAATTAATCAAAGGAACTCCCTTAACTTCTCCTAAGGATATCCCTTGATCCATTAGGAATTCCTTGAAGCATGGATTCATTAAAACAACATCGAGCTAAACACACATATTATGTATTAAAATAAGCAATTAGAGAGTTGCTTTGTTGGAACTCTGGAGTGCCATTCATTCAAAATTCTTAGGGTTCATCAGTTCATGTACTGTTTAACTGACTAAAGTTTCCCTCCTATGTATACTAGGAACAAAACTTATTGTTTTCCTGAAAACTCCTTATATTACCATTGTAACATGATTTTGCTTAGCACATATGTGGATGTCTTATCCGTATGAAATTATACTGATTCCCTTAAGATGCTTTCTTCCTTCAATCTTCGTTAAAGAGAGAAAGAAATTTTAATCATGATTACTGTAATATACTTCATTTAATCTGAGAAATGCCTCACTATAGTTACAAGTAACTAGGGATTAACTAAATGATAACATAATACAAAATTATTTCATCATAATTCTATTGCTATTTTAAATAAATCCATATATAAACATAACATTTTGATCCTATATACATAATTTGCAAGATAGTGCTCTGTCTCAATATGTTTCTAACCAGTGGCGCATAATATTTTCCCCCCAATGAGATGCTCCCTGGACTACAACTGGATCAGGATGGTTTACTAGGGCGCACCATCCCTTTTACTATATGGGAACTTCGATGTGTTTTGTGATTCATCATCATTTAGTTCAGCCTCTTTCAATGCATTTGATGGCACTTGAAACACTTTCATTCTCTTGGGTGTCGGTTGACTATTCAAGTTCGAGATCAAAAATCCCTTCGTCATTAGGCAAGGACTTCATAAGTATCCTTAGGAAATTCCTCGGTTAGTGTTAGGGCATGTGCCCTCATTGGTGGCCGACCGTCCTAATTAACGACAATTTTAAAATTGTGGCTTGAGCAACAGATCCTGCCGTGAGTGATTGGGGTGTGTATTAAATAGAGGAGATCGCCACCGTGCCTATATAGGTAAAACGGAACGCCTTCACGAAACATTGATGAAACTGAATGGCCCCACTTTTGGTCTGGTAAAGAATGTAGACGTTCGGGGACATGTACGGATAAGATCTTTGACCCAGGATACGCCCGCATGTAGAGCCCTCTACTTGTACCTCAATCTTGTTCCATAAATATAATATAATCTTATTCAGAGAGAAGCCTACTCAGATTTGACCTAAAGGAAGCGTACTAAAAATACAAGAGTTGATTTCCCCTATTATGCATTGAAACGCATACCTAGGAGCCTAATCAATTGTGACCAACTTCGAATTAACCAAATTAATATGGTGGCCTAAATATGTTCGTCCATAATTAATCTGATTTAAATGTGAATTCAAGCAAATTACCTGGTCTTGATTAGTAATTGAAAGAAGTCATGGGTAACAAAGATCATGAATAATACATATAGAAATCAAAACTTATAATATATACAAAACACGAACTCACCTTTTATCTACTATCAAATTTCACAAAAAACAAAGATTAGTATGGTATCAAAATGCTATGCTTCTATTGAATCACTATCACTACAAGGAAATCATTAGGATTGTTAATTACAATTAAATCGATTGCGATTAAAATCCAAAACGATTAATAAATGAATATGAATCACACGATTGAAAACCAAAAGCAAAAGGAAATTCAATAGATTAATATTATAAAATTAAAACAAGAGAAGAGAGAGAGAGAGAGAGAGAGCAGAGAGAGAGAGAGAGTCTCTGATTGAATAGCCTCAGAATTTTGTAACTAAATCGTAAAGATATGTACTCCGAAAGTTGTCGATCGAACTTGGGGGACTTTTGATTTTGAGAGTGTTTTAAGTTTAAATTGAGAGGAGGTTTTGAGTAACTTTGAATTTGCACTCGTATGATGACTTTTCGTGATAGAAGCTAATTTTTTGGTTAATTGATTGTCGATTTTTTGTTGATGTTCGATATAAAGCACTGAGAGCATGTATTTATAGGTTTATGGGAGGATAAGATAAGCAAGACTAATTTTATCTATCTTTTTTTCTAAACACTTGGGAATTTTTGCATCTATATCTTTGGATCTAATCTGTTATCCGAATGACAACCTTTATCCACTTTTGGATAAACTTGGTGGAACAAGATTAATCTTCTAGAATATTCCGTAACATTCCCAATTATCTGGATTTTATGCTAAGTAACTTCTAATATTTATTTATTTTCGAATATCATTTTATTAAAACTTGTAAATATCATGATAAATCAAAGAAAAATCAGAAAAAGAATGTAAAATATACTGGCTTTGAACTCTGAAAAGATGGAAATTAGAAAAATAACTATTTAAAAATATTCTAAAAAAAACCTAAAAATAACGTAAATAAGCCTAAAACTAGAAAAGTAATGAATAAAATAATACTTTCCGCCAATATATGGACTCTGGTGTATGCCATTCAAACTCACTTTAATTAGACTTGTGCAAATGGATGTGGAATTATTTGTCGCAACTTTCACGGAATCAATCTATTTCGAAATGTCGTACTTTATCTCATCGATATTGGCGCGGATATGGTGGGGAGACACTCTTTGGGTGGCCTACACCGAAGCCCCCATCTTTTAGCTAAGTCTTGAGAGACTTGTTTTCGTAAGTCGAAAAGGTTTGGTATTCATATTTGGTACGGATGATAGCTCAAAAGATGTTCTGCGATCTCTGAGTTACCCTTTTCGTCGGTCACTATAAAAACAACTAGGGTTAGTTTACCTTTAACCGATCCGCGCCACCATGTGTCATTCCGCTCGAAGAGCTTTGATCCTATGGGAGATTGCGATCTCCTTATGGCTACTTAAAAGCCATTCAGGAGAACAATAAGTGACTTGAAAAGATGGTCCTAACTCAGATTAAGGACTATCTTGAAAATGACATAGGATTGTTTTAATGCCTCACCGAGTAGTCTTGAGAAATGAATAGTCCTAACCAGGGTTAAGCACTATATTGAAAACAACCATAAGGTCTGTTTTAATCTTAAGAGACTTAAAATGATTGTCATAAGTCCTAACTCAAGATTAAGGATTAATCTGATAAACGGCATAGCCCTGTTTTACTGTTGATAAACTTCAAAATGAATAGTCCTAACTCATGATAAAATGAACTATCTTGAAAACGACATAGGTCTATGTTTAATGTTGATAAGACTTGAAAATGATAGTTTCCTACTCAGGATTAAGGACTATTCTGGAAAACAGCATAGTTTCATTTTTAATGCCTAGAATGACTGTAAGATGACTAGCAAACCTAACACAAGATATTACGTGACTATCTGATAAAGCATGGTAGATTTTTAATGCTTAGACAGACTTGAGAATGATAGTCCTAACTCAGGATAAGATAAACTACCTTGATACGACACAGTCTGTTTTAATACCTTAGAGAGACTCTGAAAATGAACTAACTGAACTCAGGATTACAGGACTATTTATCTGAAATAGCGACAAGTCATGTTTTTTTAATGCCTGAAGAACTTGAAAATGATAGCCTAAAAGGTCATTATTAAGGACTATCTTGAAGCAACATATGTCTTGTTTTAATGCATAGAGAGAATTGGAAAATGATAGCCCCTAACTCAAGATAGACTATCGATAATGACATAGGTGTGATTTAAATCCTAGAGAGATTTAAATATGATAAGTTCCTAAGATATAGGATTAAGGGACTATATTGATACACGCATAGCGGTGTATTTAATGCCTAGAATAGACTTTCAAATAGGTTTTACTATGTAAACTTTTGACCTTGAAATGTATAAATGGTTCTCTAAAGCTACATAATCTAGTTTGTAATGTCCTAGATGCACGAAGGTCGTATGATCTGGTTCGATGCCGCCTACATCATGTCCAGAGTTTAGGTTATGGATTGCGCCAAAAGTTACGGTCAAAATTGTAAGCATGTCAGGTTTGTTTAAAACTAAAGATGATACTAAGAGGCTATCTATACCAAGTGTCAATTGAAGAAGTGCTGATTGAAAAGACTATAGAAGTATGGCAATTGAAAAGATGACTGAAATGGGAGGCTTGACTTAACTATGACATTTATGTTGAATAGGGGCAATGACTTTACTTGAAAGGAGACATGCCATGAGACGGGAGTTTCAAATTTTCTCTTGGACATGATTAGAGCCTTAAGAGACGAGAAGCCCCCCAACTGGAAGATAAGGAATGTTTTGAGTGGATTATGATGACTGCTAGCCCACAGCAAGACTTGGAGGTGATGTGGAAGAGACAAGTTTGATAGTAGATGGGACATTTTTTAGTTCCCCAACAAGATGTACTAACCCTGAAGATTAGGTGGCTTTACTTCATGAAGATTGAGTCAATGAGTCCTTGAAGGTGGCCAAAGGATAAGTTATGGTTCGAGAAATAGAAAGGGTCAAATTTGTTACTAAGGGTCAAAGATGTGGCTAGATGTGACGTTGTCTAATGCTGCGGGTTCAAACATGAGTCTATGTCGGGGTCGAACAACTCATTGAGATGAACCTCYTTTTATTTTCATTAATTGGCTCGGACCTCGAGGTGAGGCTACCTATGTATCCTTGCGGAATCAAACCAATCGTAGTTCGTGAGGGTGTGAGGCTTGAATTGTACTTTAATTATTGTTTTGTATTGGACTTTGACAAGTTTTTGACTTTACAACTTAGAACTTTGAATTTTGATTCATTTGATTTTGAAGTTGATTTTAGCATCTTTGAAATGAGCTTGTCATTGTCTTACGTCGATTTTGAATTGTGGGCTTGATCCGAAGATCCCACATGAGTGAGTTGGGGTGTGTTGTCGATAGAGGGGATCGCCAACGTGCCTATACACGTTAATCACGAACGCTCGAAACATTGGTGCCAAACTAATGGCCCCACTGTTTGGTCTAGTAACCAGAGTGTGGATTTGGGAACATGGTACTTAAAAGATCTTTGACCCAATCCGTCCGCATGTAGCGCCCTCTACTCGGTCTCATTGTAGTTCCATAAATCATAATCATTGAATTCAAAGAGCCTATTGATTTGTCCTTAAAAAGCGCACTAAAAATTGTTACAAGAGTTGATTTTCTATTATACATGTATTGCTTTCTATCTTCTTATTGTGACCACTTTGAATTAATCAAATTAAAATGGTGCCTAAAATCCGTTTGTGCATAATTAATCTGAATTTAATGTAATTCAAGTAAATTATGGTCTTGATTAAGTAATTGAAAGACTCATAGCCGCAAAGAAATCAAAACTCAAATATATATGAATTAACTCACCTTGTATCGCTACCAAAAGAAAACAAAGATTAGTGTATCAAAAGCTTTGCTTCGAATTGAATCGCTTATCACAATACTAGAAATCATTAGCATTGACAATTACGATTAAAACGATTGCGATAAATTGAAAGCAATTGAAAATGACTGAATTTGCATGGTTGAAAACCAAAAGCAAAAAAGAAATTCAATGCATTATACGAGTATTAATCAAGATTTATAACAAGAGAAGAGAGAGAGAGAGAGAGAGAGAGAGAGAGAGAGAGAGAGAGAGAGATTCATTGAATAGTCTTAGAATTTGTACCTATATCCCTAAATATACGACTTCGAACGATGCGATGAATTCGAGGGACTTTTGATATTGAAAGTGGTTTGTGTTTGTGGATTGAATTTGAATGTGAGAAAGACTTTTGAGAACTTTGAATTACACTTCATATGATGATTTTCATTGATCGAAGCTGATTTTTTTGTTCATCTTCAATTAAGCACCGAGAGCATGTATTTATAGGCGTTTTGGAGAAGGATAAGAGAGCAAAGACTAATTCTATCTATCTTTGGGAATTTTTGCATCTATATCTTTCGGATCTAATCTGTTATCTGAGAATTATCCTTTATCTGATTTTGGCTTCCTTGGAACTCAATATTAATATTCTAGAACATTCCGAATCATTCCCGAATATTTTGGATTTCTCTTAAAATTTCTGAATTTATTTATTTTCGAAAATCATTTCGCAAACTTGTAATAATCATAAAAAAATCATAAAAAATATTTTAAAACACTAACGAACTCATTAAAATGAGAGGAATAATATAAGAATGAAAAGTCTGGGAAATGACCTTTATAAATAATTCTAAAAGATCGTTTTGCTAAGAAAAATGGCCTAAAAATAAAAATTAATTAAAATAAATATTCTCCGCCTATTATGGGCCCTCAATTTCGAACTAAACATTAATTCAACTCATGCAAATGTGTATGATTTATGGATTTTGCCACAGCTTTCGGAATTAGATCTATTTTGTAACGTCGTACTTTTCCTCATCAGCTACACAATTTTGGGAGACACTTTTGAGTGTCTACAAGTTCATTTCTTATTCAGCAAGCTCACATACCCTCGAATAGATTTCGGTACTTTTCTTCTTCCTAAGGTAGCTAGAGAGAGAAACACCATTGTTAGTTAAAGAGAGAAAGCTTGTAATCAACATTTTACTTAGTTCCTTCAATCAAAATTCGGCATTTCTTTGGTAATCTATATCCTCTTTTCCTTTCCTTTCTAGTTATTGCATTTTATTTGATAGATTCTTGCTAGATTGTTAAAATTAATTGCCTTAATTATGACTTATTTGCTTGTTGTAGATTTCATGCTTGATTATGCTTTTCCTTAAATGTTTTCTCTTCTAGGTTGGATTCCTAGTTAAAGGAGGGGATGCTTGGCATGGATTGATTGCTTGATTGAAATGTGGGTTTGATTGTGGTGTTGGCTTGTTTGTTGGTTCATCAAGGTGCTTGATTGACATGGAGATTGTCCTCCTTTATGTTAATAAATGTTGCTATGTTACTAGTGCACAAGAGTGACTAGTAGAGTAGTGAAGATTTGATTTAACCTTTATCCCGACCACCGTGGCAGGTTCGGTAGGCAATGTTGGGTGGTGCGTGAGAGTGACCTCCCGATTTTGGACCAAAGGCCTCGAACGAGTTGACTTCCCAATTAGACCCGGGTTTTGAGAGGGTAGTTTAGAATTACAAAGCAATCCCCATCCACTTGTGCTTGTTATTTTGGTATTTTCAAATCCTTAGTCGCAATTTTGTTTTTTTAATTGTTAGTAGTAGACTTAGTTAATAGTTGTGACTTGCTAAAATTCCCAAAAATATTGGTTACTTAAGGAAGTGAATTGATACTTGCTTTTTTTTTTTGTGGAATCAACCCCGACTTCGCTATACTACCTTTGGTGTTGAACCCTATGTTTTGATGAATAGCACAACAAACCAACAAGGCAAACTCATGTGTGTTTATCTAATATGTGTACTTAGTGTTGTGATTTCAGGCTTTAATAATTCAAGGAGTCTTAAAGGAATGAGGATATCCTAAGGAGAAGGAAGAAGTTCRCGYGGCTATTGAATGCATTAAAGGAGCTCAAGGAAGAAGCTCAAACATAAAAGGAAGCTCGAGTTCCTTGGTTGTTCCCTAAACCATTACTCGAGTAATTGAAGATGCTTCAGTAGGAAGATCTTTGGTACAGTAGGTCTAGGAATTTTATATTTTTAGATTTATTGTAAGCTTGGTGTTAAGGTGTGAATTATTGGCTCATAAGGATAAAAAGGAATATAAAATATGGTTTGTGATTTAATCTATTAAAGGATTTAATTCAGTGTTTTATAAATCGATATCTTGAATAAAGGCTAGGATAATTGTAGATATATTTTGAATAAAATCTTTTTATAAAATGTTAAGAATTATTTTCTGGTATTTTTTTTCTTAAAAACTATATATTCTATGACTTTGGAAAATAAATGTTTTATCTATGAAAAATTTCTTTGAAATGATTTACGGTTTGGAAAGAAAGTTGTTTCCTAAAATCAAGGAAGTTGTTTATAGTGAAAACGTGTTTAAGAGGCTTGATCCCCAAGCTAACCGACTGAGATAAAACAGGAAGCTTTAAACTGCTATAAACTGAAATAGTGGAGATCGTGTGCTTAAGGGCTTGCTAGTCAAGTTCCACTCAAGCACTACTCCTACAAAATAGGAGCTAGTGTGGGAGTGGGATTACTTCTTGCTTTCTACGCTTACATGATCTTCCTATCAATAGTTCCACTAAGTAAATCATTGGATACGCTTGAGCAAAGAATTAATCAGAGCTTTTATTCATACCAGTGTCAAGCATCGAAGTCTTATTGAGTTGTAAGTGTTTTAATCTGTTGATTAAAGTAAAGGGTTGTGAGTGTTTCATAGCCGAAGGATTTCATTAGAAATCAAGAGTTAGAGGGTGACCAATAGAGGGATTGGTTACGAGGGGTTCTATAGTTCACATTGAACTTAAGAACGGTGTCTTTGATTGTATGTAGGTGTGGTATCCTAATATAATAAAGACAAAGTCTTGTGTTGTAACAGGCCACAGTTTTTCCTCTCTAGGCGTTGTCTTGAGTGTTTTTGTGTTGGAAAAATCTCTAGCCTCAAGTTTCTTTTGTTTAAGTTTCTTTTAATTCCGAAAAAAYTAGCTTAAGTTCCTCAATACAATTCACCCCCCCCCCCCTCTCTTGTATTGTTCAGTCGATCCAACATTTGAGTAGAGTTAGAGTTGAAGGGTTTATTCTTGATAGGCCTTTGAGAAATAACGACACTCAAAAGTCGCATCAGTGACATGGAGAAGACTTTGGGAAATAGAGCAGCATCGATCCCCTTAATGGACATGGTGGCTCTAAACTCCTTGAGATGTTATCTAGGATCATTAGTCGGTTTGAAATTTGTCAAGTCTGCAGCAAAAAATTTCTCGAGGATTTTGGCTGACACATCCTCGATTTCATGTGTCACAAAATAGGCATTCTTGTTGGTTGCCTTCAAGATCATATTTTCAAGGCTTTTGAGGGTGACCATGGATAGTTTAGCTTGCTTAAGTGAAGCAAGCTTAACTTGAAGGCCTAGATGGTGGCCTGCATTTCAACCATGGTACGAGTGGTGTCATTTTCTTTACCCATTTTTCTTGGTAAGGAGTCAACGATCTCTTCAGTTCTGTTAAGTCGTTGAATGAGAGCCTAGACTTCGGAATGGACGTCTGAAAAATCCGTCTCCTAGGAACTGTCAAAGTGACTGGTTGCTCAGCCCGAACTAGCCGAGCCCCGTGTGTTCGAACCCAAGTCTGGCGCATTCGACCTTTGCCCTATCCTGTTTGCACATGGACCAAAAGTTAAATTCTATGTCGGTTCAACCTATTAT
>SNQN01000945.1:43514-65639 GCA_008642245.1 Bassia scoparia
AGATGAGAGATAGATGAGGACGATATCTGCTAAATAAATCATGACTTAACCACAAAATCTTCACCAAAGTCACGGTTAGGACCATAACAAAAAGTTAGATGGTCATTATTTCGGCAATTTAATAAAAATTAAAGGTCACCGTTGGGAAAACCAAAAATACTAGGGTGATCAATGGGAATTCCCACTTATATAATTTTGAAAATTTAATGCAATTACATACATTCTCATGCATGACGGGAAAAATACACAACATGAATATGCAATTATCCAATATGCATATGTTCACCTAAGAATGAACCAAAATATACACATTAATGAATTAGTTTCTCATTAATTCTCATTAATATTTAGATTTTTAAAACTACGCATTGCAAGGGTGGTATATATTTAAAACATGTATATAATTAAAGGTGGCCAAAGAAGTTGATGGGCAATGAATTAGAGGTAGCTAATGCACGGATTAGAGTTTATTAGTCTTGATTTCCGTTTCTAAAGTCGTTTACTCTTTGTATGGGGATGAAGATTTCTGGTGTATTGCCTATGGATTTTCATGGTAAAGTAATAAATCTGGGTCATGTTTGCCAATTTTATCGTAATTAAAGTCYTAAATAATTAATGGTTAATTAACTAAATWAAGAGATTCCATAATCACTTAGATAACATTTTATGAAAATTAATCCATAATCTTGCAAATCYTGCATTGCAAGGTTACTATTTTAGTCAAGAATATTTGAAATTCAAGTATCTTTATAAGCAAGAATTCAAAAGGGATGAGTGAAGTTACAAAACTAACATAACAATAGTAAACTAGATATGTTAGCATCGGGAATGGGAGAGGTCTTATCTTTAACTTGGMTTGTGTGTATCCCAACCTTTTTTCCTATGTTTGACACGCTCACTTGCTTCAAAACTCARGCATCATATCATATCATGTCGGARATGACACGAAACTTGGATACCTCTTTTTTAGTTTTTTAACTAAAAACTTGACTTTTTTTCTACAATATAACGGAGTCCGATACTTGYACAGTTGGAKAATTGTATCGAGTTGACACTTAATCCTTGTCTTAGTAACATAGTTTTTTCTTTCTCAAGAAGGGATTATGTTCTTACCTGTTCAATACTAAAGAATCTTGAACGGCTGTTTGACYATTACAACTCACTATAATATTTACTCATCAATCACCTTCCGCAGTCATCCAAAACATACTAGTTATCTTTATTCACCTATCAAATCATGTGCAGCTTAATAAGAAGCAAATAGAATGAATCACAACTTTATTACCTGCTTAAATATAGTGCTGGTTCCAGAACCTCCTAATCCAAGCAATACAAGTTTGTGAGTTCTTCCTTGTTCCAGATATTCTGGCAGCAATCTGTCCGAACTTTCAATAGAGTCATCTTTTGGGCCATCAAATTTTCCAGGAGGTACAGGCAATGAGAGAAGTGAAGACAGAAAACGAGTGGATGCCTACCTAGCAAAAAAAACATCATCTTTAAAGATGCACCTCAAGACAACTTGGAGACCACCTTKATATGAGAGGATTAATTGAAGTATAAATATTGATGGCGTGCAAGATTCTACCATATAACCCCCTAAGATCTGACATAGATATTTCACAATTCAAAGTTATATCTACTAACCCATACTTCAATCAGAAAACAGAAATACAGTGAATGGTGGCACATAGAAGCAGAGGAAACTAAAACCCCATAATGTGACTCTTATATTTCAAACATAAAACAAAATATGAAGAATAACAATTTGTAATCAGCATTTTATATGGGTGAAAAGTCAMAGAATTAGAATCAATCACAGCAAAAAGAATGATAATACCTTCTCCCATATATTTCCCTTTATATTATTCTGGCCTTCTTCTTCATAAGAACATCATCATATCACTCCAATAATGAGTGGCTTGAGGACACTGTACCTTGCCAGCTGCAAACAAATTATGAAGAAAAAATCACAACATGATATGATATGCAAAATCACTAACTGTAATCGTGTACTGGGCAATTAGAATGGGAAAGCGTTGAGAAAGCCTATCAGTACTTAAATACATAACTTCCAAAGATTGAAATTATACGAGCTATCAGGCGTTTAAAATTCAGCTTTTGCCTAATAATGAAACAAACTTGCAGATAGAAATTTACAATCACACTTTTCAAATTAACATGGATGAATGCAAGAATACACTTAAGTTGGCCATGCTACAGATACCCTGCAAACACCTAAGTTCAACGGTAGTCATGCTCCATGAAACCGTAACACCACTATAAAATCGTTTATTGTCAAGCTTTTGCCAGATAGAACTTTTAACATCACACTTGTTCAAATTAAACATGGATGATGCAGAAACACTATAGTTGGGCCTGCATACAGACACCCTGCAAACACCTAAGCGTCACCTAACGTCATGTTCCATGAAACGTAAAAAACCCCAACCAACTATACCCATCATTTAAATTTTGCCCCAAAAGCCCCCCCCTTTTTTTTTTTTTTGCCCCCCTAGATAGAACTTTACATTCACTACTTTTCAAATTAAATGATGAATGCATGAAACACTTAAGTTGGCCATTGCTACACGTATACCCTGCATAACACCTAAGCGTTCACGAGTCAATGTCCATGAAACCGTAAACACACTATACATCATTTATTGGCAGTTTTGCCAGATTAGACTTTACATCACACTTCAATATTAAAATGGATGATTGCAGAAAACCTAGTTGGCCATGCTTACAGACACGCTGCAAACACTAAGTCGTTCACTAGTCATGTCTCATGAAAGCGTAACACCACTATACATCATTTATTGCAGCTAAAGAAACAAATGAAGAACCATATTCAAGGTTAAAAAATTGCCCAATTTCAAAAGAGAAAGCCAGAGAATAATTGTCATTCTCATGAGCATTGTTCATCATATTTTTTTTGGCCAAAATATATATAATTCATTCTCAAAAGTCGTTACACACTAAATGTTATCTATTTATCCTAACAGAGTATATAGTTTAGTGATATTGTTTCCTATTTTAAGTGTTCATAAGAAACTATTACAAAGTCACCTCGTACATTGTATAGCTTTGTATTTTACTAGTTGGTTGAATAGAGATATTATATTTGGGAGGTAACTTGGCATACCTGAATTTATATATACCTTTTTTTGATAGAAAACAACATTATGATATCTGATAGCAATTCTTGAGCAAATTTCCAAATAAAGCACATTTTCGATACTAGTGAGTTGTTTAATGCCTTGCAATAGCCACAGACCAAATAAGAGTGCCATTTAAAAGGTTTGCTTCATGTCTAGAGAGCAAGTCTCAACAAGGATTGGGACTATCGGTAATGTGATAATGAGTTAAAGCCTTACAATTGCCTACTTATAGTACTAAGCCGACAAGTCACTTCAATTAAACCATCACATTGAATTATTAATCCTGCTCTATCACCCAGATTAGATTGGGAGCAATAACCATGTAACACCCCTACCGTGAACAAGAGTCCACCTAATAGATATTGTCATTTGCATTGGAGCTAACCAAAAGGCCTCACTAGGTTGAGGTAAAAATAACGGATGCTTAATTCTCTAACTTATAGATGTGGAATGAAATAGCTACTAGTGGAGTCATCCTATTCACTAGGGTGTTACAAAAAAGCTTTAGGAAAGAAGCAGTAATACATGTGATGAGGGAATGGGTGATATTAAACAACTCAATCAATCGGTCATAGCCTGATTTGCTAGACCTTAGAATAGAAAAGATTCCATGGAATGAAAAGAAAACGTATGCACGCAGTACGAAAATATTGGAGGGTTCATTGAAAGATATTAACAAATGGTAAAAGACCTAAATATTCAACAGACTTCAGCATAGGTGCTACATTGAGATAGCTAAATACGAAGTATATTGTTATTCCAACGTAGATGATGAGATTGCGGGAAAATGTAAGCTAATATATTCTTCTTCCTAAGAAGATTAATAAGATTAGCGGAAATGGCCAATACAATTTTATTTATTATTTTCCAATTAATATAATGAAGAGATTTAAGAAACATTTGAAGGTTTGATTGTGAACTGCTCATGTTACTAGGCCATGAAAACGAAATGCCATATTCATATCATTCGGTTTGGATTAAATGCATATCATGAGCAAGCAATCACAGGCTGTTGAAATCAATAAGGTGCAATTACAAGTTAACAAAAACAAAAATCCATTATTGAGCCACATATCCATCCAATCCTATAACGATAAATTTGATTTCCTTTTCCAAGGAATAAAGATGTTCTTCACACCCTCAAACTCAGCCTTGGTGATTTCAACGGCCGTTGAAAAAAAACTTGTTGTGTTACCATTAACTTGCATTTGCATAAGCTTCCCGCCAACATTTAATTTGGATGAAATATGATCTATCAGGTTTGTCTCCTTCCTCATATTCAATTAAAGACGGAAAACCATTACCAATAATAATGAGATAAATATAATCAACATACACAAACAGTAGAAAATTATAACATAAACATAAAAGCAATAAATTAGAATCAAAAGTAGAAAAAATTGTAATTTTTCACCTCCCCAACAGTCCAGAATCTTTATCATACAGTACTTGCCCGGCTTAAATATCTGAGGAGGTCGTAAACATCCAAACAATCAGCATTTCGGCGGCCACTAACTCCCTCCCATTCACTATAATTTGTCTGGCCGTAGTTGGGTTAGCAAAGCACTCCCTTCTCGGCTTTCAAGTATCTGGTTAACCCTCTAAAGAACTGAAACTTTCTCATAATCTTGGAAAACTTTCCAAGCAACTCGCGCTTAGACTCGTCCGATGGAATGCCCCAAAACAGCCCAACATTTCCTTCCTAGGCATCGATCCCATTGCGCTTGATAAACAATTGCCGCAGTATTTGGGCGTCGCACACAGATGCACATTTCGCGGTCGCTTCAACCTGTTCCACTTCCCACACCTGCTGCAAGACCCTCTCTTCTTATCTCTTCCTCTCCAAGCCACAACCGCTGAACAACTGCCGGCTGGCATAAAAAAACATCAGCACCAGCTCGAGCACCTGCGACATCTTCCCGTCGATCTCGTCGTCATCATCATATCAACTCGTCATTATTGGCATCCCTGCATACATGCGCCATTTGCATCAAACCTCGCCGCGCGACTTCACCAGAGAATTCAACTTAGAACCCGGAGGATTGGACTGAAATTGGCTCGTTGCGGCACCAAAGGGCTTCGATGGCGGAAGAGAATTAGAAGAGGAAGAAGAAGAATGATTCAGAGGGTTGATTTTGGGGAGAGGGTAAGAAGGAAGTGGGCCGTCGTACTCAACGCCGAAGGAGTAATCGAGGTGATCWTCGTCCAGTAATGGAGCTCCAGATGACAGCATTTTCCACACAACTCTTCCCAGTTGCTCTTCTTCTTCGCTTGTTCGTCGCCTTCCGCAAACAAATTCACTTTCCAAACCCACAAATTACCGATTAGACGATACTATTTTTTTATGGGTGAAACTCACAGCTGGCACTCCGATCAATCCGATTCGGGTCCGACCATTTGGATCTTAGCCGTTTTCGCATTGAGTTATAATCGCACCGGTCCGGATTGGGATCATAATACCATCGGATCGGATCGATTCTGGTTTCGAGTTATATAGTCTAGCACCTGTGCAATACATGTATGATATTAACTAAATTAGTTCACAAGATACGGCTAGAGCCTAATCCAATACTGCGATGCGGATAAAAAGGACATATAAGGGTAAAGTTGAAAATACTTGGAAAAAATCTCGTGAAAGTGTGGATGACTGAAGTTAACGATGTGAGATCGACCAGGAAGTTGGCTGTCGTTTGCGAAGTAAAGGCAGTTTCAATACTCCGTAGCAATTACCATTAATTGTCATTCGTCAGTCACAATTCACAAACCATCAGTAACCAATCACCAGTCATTAATGGTCGTGAGTTGGTACAATAGAGTAGCACCYTATTCAGCTTCAATCCATACTCATCAGAACCGGAGTAATTCATGCGCTCAAATTCATCGCTGCAATTCTATTAGCTTCCCATTCGAGTTCATCCAAGATTAAGTCAGTTATCTCGAGTAATTCCCAAAGTAAAACTTTGGTTTCTGTCCCTGCCCAGTGACCAGGCGTCACGTGGCATCCAGTGGGTCCCACCTTAGCCTAGGGAAAGCATGTGGGCCCCACATACCCATGTGATAAAGGCACCCTCAATAGGGTACGCTTGTGCAATGTCGAATGACAAAATCTGACGCATGCAGTACTTCTGTCCCACATTGTTCAAATTACAATGTTTGTCCCACATTGGGAAAATCACCAAGGTCGACCTCACCAAACCCTATAAAAAAGGAGTTGGTGAGCCCACTCCAAGTATCTAATTCTGAACCCACCGAGTATAGTCTAGTGCCTATATCTAGCTTACTCGACCTTCAGTTAAGTCTCCTTGCTGACTTAAGCATCGGAGGGGCTTTTCCCGGAGATCCCCCGGGTTAGTCACCTTTGCTTGTTTTGCAGGTTAGCTGGAGGAGACTAGTGTCCATTCTCAGGACGTTGACGGAAGACACGTACGTGCCAACTGTCATCCCCAGTCATTATTTTTCACCCTAATACTCTATTGTTGCTCTTTGTAAGTTCCTTGAACAGGAACAGATTGGCGTCGTCTGTGGGGAAGACAAGCAAGCCATAGTCAGTACGCGTTACGGTGCTCGTGATGTTCAGCCTGCGGTCAACCAGCCAGGCACGCGGAGGGGACAGTCTCATCCCCCGAAAGGGGACACTGCCTCATCCGCCCCGCGTGAGTCAGGTGCGGCGGCGGGGGAAGAGAGGACCAATCGGCCATCACCCATCCGTTTCCCTCAGCTGACGGACTCGGTCACTAGGCAGGAACTCAATGCCCTGCTCGAGAAGGTGAGTCTTCTCACCAAGCAACTAGAGAAAGCTCAATGGGCGGGAGGCGACATTCAGCCTGCGCGCAGTCAGCCAGCGCACAGCTCCGGGCCACGACCTCAGCTTCGTGCCAGGCCTGCCTCACCTCCCAGGTTACGCCCAGGTCCTTTCAAATTCGACTCTCCCTCGCGGGGACGTTCTCAACGCAACGCCCCCAGCCAGGCCCAGCCTGCTCCATCCAGAAGGGGAGATGACGCCCCTTAGGTCAGTCGCTCCAATAGGCCCCCTCTGGATGCATGAGTCATCATTGAAGAAAGAAGGCGAGACAGCATGGATGCCCGCACCATCATCAACAATCGCCGAAGCCAAGGCGCAGCCGTTGAAGCTTTGCCTCGAGCCTCCCCTCGCCGAGGAGACTCGGGCCGACCCTCTGCTCGACCTAGCCGGTCCCATTATGAGGCTGCTAGTCGGTCACCCCGGCAATAGTCGTCCAGGTCGCGCGGTCATGCAGATAGTTCTCACTCTCAATCAGTCAGACAGATAGGGGAGGGCACTCGGGCCCGATAGCCGATGCAGATCCTCGTCCACAGAACCCCGTTTAGTAGGGAAATTATGGATACAGAAGATCCGAAGAAAGTAAAGGTGCCGACGATTGAAACCTTTGACGGGACCACTGATCCCGAAGATCACATGGCAGCCTTCAAGACTCAAATGGCCGTCTAGACAGGATGCGAGGCTTCATGGTGTCGGTTCTTCCCAACCACACTTAAAGGTATTGCTCTCACTTGGTTTAGTGAACTGCAATCTGGATGCATTACGAATTTTACTGTTATAGAAGCTTTATTCAAACAACAGTTTATTGCGGGGAAAAGACATAAGAAAACTAGTTTACATTTGATGAGTTTGAAACAAGGCAAAACTGAAGGCATGTCTAGCTACATCAAGCGATTCAATGCCGAATCTTTGGGCATTTCGAATCCAGAAGACAATGTTGCCTTTTCAGCCCTCATGTCAGGCCTCAGACCTAGCCGGTTTAACCAGGACCTGGTCATCGAGGGCATCACAAAGTACTCAGACGCTCTGGCTTTGGCCCAGAAATATATTCAGGCCTCAGAAATAAATAACATGCATGATGATCAGCCCTCATCTGAGGGAAAGAGAAAGGCAGGTGATAACAGGAATGACCACAATCAGGGCAAGAAGCCCAAGCTTAGGGATGGAGGGGATAACCCTCGTTACAACATTAACAGGAGGGATATATTCTTGGACATCAAGCCCCTGGACATCCTACCGAAGCCCGTTCCAATTTGAACTACGCCTAACCAGCGAAATAGAAATCTTTGGTGTGAGTACCACCGGGAGTGCGGACACACCACCCGAGACTGTAGAGAGTTGAAACAGGAAATCGACCACCTTGCCAACGAAGGTAAACTGAATCGGTACCTCCGCAAGAAGGATACTAAAGAACAGAGCCAACCCCGGCGAAAGGAGGATCAGCCTCAGGCTAGCAATGAGACAATGAATACTATGAACGTGATCTCAGGAGGAATTGCCTCGGGAGGACCCAACAATCGGGGTAGGAAACGTCACTTAGAGGAACTCACGCACCAGGTATTGAAGGTCGGTGGTGAGGTGCCTCCCAACTGCCCTGCGATGGTCTTCGACGAACATTCGGCCAAACCTATCGCTATACCTCATGATGATCCTCTGGTCGTTGAAATCAAGGTGTCCAACGCTCGGGTGAAGCAAGTGCTCGTAGATAGCGGTAGTTCCTCGGATATCATCACTTATGACTGTTAGTAGAAATTGAAATACTCTAAGTCTGACCTCACTGCTTCGGACCACCCTCTGGTCGGCTTTGGCGGAAAGCGAACATATCCAGAAGGAGTCATAAAACTACCAGTCAGGCTCGGGGAGAAGGACCTGGCCCGTTCGGCTCAGGTGTACTTCACTGTCGTAGATATGGACCTCCCCTATAACATCATCCTTGGCAGGCCTACACTCAATAAGGTAAAAGCAACCATCTGCACTTATTAGTTGCTATTGCAGTATGAGACAGATAAAGGAACAGTTGGTCGGCTATATGGCAACCAACGCTCAGCCAAGGAGTGTTACGTCAATAGCCTCCGCAATGCCGACCCTGAGCCTTCAGTCGGGCAAAAGCGAAAAGACCTCCCCCCCCCCGAAGGAAGCCCTCATCGGGCTGGATGTCTACCTCAGTGAGAATGTCAAAAGATACAATCGGCCTCAGCCAGCGGAGGCCAACGAAGAGGTGCAGATTGACAACGACCTGGACCACACTGTCCGAGTTGGGAAGTCACTTGCCCCCGGTATCCGAGAACAGGTCGTCTCCACTCTTAAGGAATTTCGTGATGTCTTTGCATTCGCTGCTACGGAGATGCCCGGGATTGATCCTTCAGTCATGGTGCACAAACTCAGCATCAAGGAGGGACATCGGAGTGTGAAGCAAAAGATCAGACATCAGGGGCAAGAGAGGAGTGAGGCAGCAGCCTCAGAAATTAAGAAGTTCCTAGAAGTAGGCTTCATCCGGGAATGTCAATACTCGGACTGGCTGGCCAATGTGGTGCTAGTCAGGAAACCAAACGGAACTTGGCGCATGTGCGTAAACTTTACTGACCTCAACAAAGCATGCCCAAAAGACGATTACCCATTACCAAAGATCGATGCCCTGGTCGACTCCACTGCGGGACATGCGATGTTCAGCTTTATGGATGCCAATGCAGGCTACCATCAAATCCCGTTGGCAGAAGAAGATCAACCCCATACCGCTTTCATCACTAGGCAAGGGGTCTACTGTTATAAGGTGATGTCATTCGGCCTCAAAAATGTAGGAGCCACTTACCAAAGGTTGGTTGACAAGATCTTCGAGGGGCAGATCGGAAGGAATGTTGAGATATATGTCGATGACATGATAGTTAAAAGCCGCAAGATGGAGGATCATATCTCAGACCTCAGGGAAGCCTTCTCGTCCCTCAGAAGGTATAACATGAAGCTCAATCCCAAGAAATGTGTATTCGGGGTTCGGGGAGGAAAATGCCTAGGGTTCCTTATCGATGAGAGAGGAATCGAGGTCAACCCCGATAAAATTCAGGCAATCATCAACATGGAGTCCCCAAGGTCGGTCAAAGAGGTGCAAAGGCGTACGGGATGAATGGCGGCCTTAGGTCGGTTCTTATCCAGATCAGCAGACAAAAGTTTGGCCTTCTTCAAAATGTTGAAAAGGCCCTCATTCAGCTGGGAAGAAGTAGAAGTAGCCTTTCAACAGCTTAAACAACATTTGTCTAGCCTGCCGAAGCTAGTCTCCTCCTTACCGAGGGAGCCGCTCTTCTTGTACCTAGCAATCTAAGAATATGTGTTGAGCGCAGTCTTGGTCGCCGAGAGAGACAAGGCTCAGCACCCGGTCTACTTCGTGAGTCACGCCTATAGAGGGACTGAATCACGGTACTCAGAGATTGAGAAGATGGTGTATGCCCTGGTTGTCGCTAGTCAAAAGCTCAAGCCTTACTTTCACGCCCATCCTATCATAGTCCTAACCGGACAACCCATCAGGAAAGTTATCGAAGGAAGAAATCATTCAACAAGAATGACAGAATGGTCAGATCAGCTAGCCGACTACGGGTTGGAGTATGAACCTAGAAGAGCAATCAAAGCCCAGGCATTGGCAGATTTCATAGTCGAATGCACAAATAGACCCACCTCGGCAACTGAGGCCGAAGGTTGGGAGGTCTACGTGGATGGCTCAGCTACCAAGGATGGAAACGGAGCAGGCATCCTGATCAAAGCAGACAACGGGGATAAACTGGAGTATGCCTTCAAATTCGGGTTCTCGGCCTCAAACAACAAAACCGAATACGAAGCAGTCATCCTCGGAATGCAGATGTGTGCAGCTGCAGGGGCTAATTCTTTGACAATAAAGTCAGACTCGCAATTGATTGTGGGAAAAGTTAATGGAGAATTCGAAGCCAAGGAAGATGGAATGAAAATGTATCTAAATAAGGTACGAGAACTCTCCTAGAAATTCAAAGACTTCTCCATTAGTCACATCCTCGATCAGAGAATAATCAAGCGGATGCACTTTCTCGGTTGGCTAGCTCAACCGAGTCTCTTGAACCTCGGACCATCACTTGGGAAGTATTGAAGGAACCCAGCATCAACGCTCAGTCCACCATGCCTCTGGACAGGGGAACTACATGGATGGACCAAATAATCCGATACCTTCTGGATGAGCAGCTCCCAGACAACCCGAAGCAAGCAGACAGAGTCAGGACTCAGGCTCGATGGTTCGAATGGTGTGAAGGAAGGCTGTACAAAAAGTCCTATACCCATCCCTTGCTTCGGTGTGTGACACTGACAGGCTTGTCGCGTACCTATAAAAAATAACCTATTAAAATTAACTAATAATGTAGCTAGTGGTAACAGGGTCGAATCCACAAGGAAGCAGCAATTAATTATTAATTAATTAAAAGCATCTAGATTAGTAAAAGAACCTTTGTTTGAGTTATTTTAAGCTACAAATAATTAAAGCGATGAATTAACTATGACTAAACTATAATCAACTAAAGTCTAGGGCTTGGTTATTAACCAACAATACAAATAACTTGGGTATAATAAATTCACAATAGGCACAATCGATACGGATAAAGTTCTCTTCGAATCGAAGAACCATAGAACTACTCCTAACCGTATTCTTCGACCATAGGACAGTCTCGTTCTAACTATTTGATAAGATTTGTATTAAGTTTCATCGCTGAGAATCTATGAACTCGTGACTAATCTATTAGCAATTAAGTCGTGCACTACCTAATGATAACATGAAGACAATCAAATAGGAATTCAATTAAATTGCCAAAGTATGAATTGAATCAAACCAATCTATAATCATATATGCAAGATCCCATGCCCTAGAAAGGAAACTACTCAATCATAATGCATTAACATAATAAAGCAATTAAAGAAAAACATATATTAGACTAATAAACAGATATAAGGATTTAGAGATTAGAATAATAACAGAATCGCAATAATTGAAGAACTAAGGATGAACTATTGAATAATTGAATTAAAACTAAAACTAGGGTTTTTTAGAGAGAAAAAGTAATTCTAATAAACTAAAATGCTGAATATTACCAGTACAAAGCAACGTTACAAATTAGGAAATCCTCTTTAATATCTCTAGAATTCCCAAGATAGATGGCTTGCTAAAAATATAATTATACTCCTCTGTAACTAAGCAATCAACGAAGATAATAAAATCGGTACATCGGCTGACAGGCGCCTGCAAACCGATCGGTCTCAGGGTAATCGCGGCAAGATTCAGCTATGCTATCTCTTCCATCATATCTCGAGCTCTGGTTCCAAATTAGGCATATGACCTATCAAGATCGAAGATCTCGAAGTCTATTTCCAATGCATTAGAAATCACACCAATCCGACATACGAAACGTGACTTAGACCAAAGAGTGAGCATATGTCAAAATCGATGCTTCGCAACAATCATTTTCGCGTAGCTCCACTCTAGTCTCACTACTCCTTCTAAGGTCCGTAGTGCTCGCAAATGGATCCAAAATCACTCCAAATCAAGAAAGAACCTAAAACTCATTTAAAACTAAACAACACATTGTAGCAAAGAGGGCCTTAACGAGGCCAAAAACCATGCAAAATACAGAGAATGGGGAGAAAACCATATATCAATACAATACATCAAACTCCCCCAAGCCAAACTCTTGCTTGTCCTCAAGCAAGCTCATCTAGATTCTCATTCAACACGTCTCACCCCATAAAAGCAAATCGAAAATGCTCATGATCATTCCCCGACCAAGATCCCAAGTGACTCAATGCTATCCAAAACTGGATCATCAAAAAACAAACTAGCCATCAAGTATAGAGAGAAACAGAATCAAGGAAGGACTCTCTCACTAGTGCACTCCTCTCTTTGTGTGGTGGGTTAAAAATGAACCCATCTCGCTCAACCACGTCACCAAACTCCCACGGTAGACTGGGACGTACCCGCGTATAGCGGACGCGCGCTTGGTACTACATCGGTGATTGGTGGGCTTGCGCCACGGAACCCGCACGTGAGTGCGTTGGGGTAGTGTTGTTCGAAAAGGGAGGTGCCACCCGTGCTATAGGTTATTCACGGACGCCCCGAAACGTTGTGCCAAATTAATGGCCACGTCCGATGCCACGTAACCGTCGTGGGTTCGGGGATCATGTACGAAGCAACGTGTAACCCAATTCGCCCGCATTAGCAGCCTCTACTCGGTCTCATGCAATTCATTCACACGGTTATTGATGCACATAACTTACATCTTAGCACCTTAGAGCGACTAATCTAAAAGATTCTAAATGGGTTACTTTATCACAACAAAGACTTCTACAATGGACAGGCGATTCGCTTCATTGTTAGTCATTTAACAAGGTCCTGAAAACCGGTCGTCCATGATATCTGACTTTAATGTGATACGCATAATTTCCGGTCTTGTTTAAGCATTATATACAAATGTGTATAGGTATGTTCAAACGAAACATTGAAAAAAGGTTAGTAAGCATATAATGTATATTGTATGACCTTCTCACCTTGTCTCTGCAAATACACAAATGTTTAAGTAAAAATAAAGAGAGTCCTTCGATCGAATTGCTAACGAACAGAAACATGTTAAGTATTGACAATAATCGATATGTATAATAGAAAATCTGTGACAAGGTGATAATATAATTAATGTTAACGAAAAGAATTTGAACACGAATAAATCATCCTACATATTTACATGAGAGGATTCAAAAGTTGGTTTTACTTGTATAATGTAATTAGAACTCGTGATAATAATTAATCAAGTTAAAAGAAAACGAAGAAGAGTTGTAGTGACTAATTCAGAATTATACCTTGTTCTCGCTTGGTAGGACTCGAAACAGAATTGATGTAAACTCAAGATGTTGTTTTAGAGGTATGAGAGTCGTGAGAGCGTTGTAGCGCAAGTTAAGGGAGTGTAAGTTGAATGGTGTGTCCCGTTGGAAATGAAAAAGGCCCCCAGGCACGTATTTATAGGCACGAGGAGGAGAGATCGAGCTATATACGCAGAGGACTGCGTATTTACGCTAAAGGAGCGTATATCGCAGGCCCTGCGTATTACGCTTGCCTAGGACGCGTATTATACGCAGGGGGGCCCTGCGCTATAGTGCCTGGAGCGTATATCGCAAGCCTTGCCATATAGACGCTCGTTATCTAGCGCGTATTTTTGCATTCCTGGTCGTTCTCCATCTTATTTCGCATAATACGTGATTTGCCTTGATTGCTTTGATTCGCGCACCTAGACACCCTCCTCCAGCAAGGAAGTTCTAGAGTAGTCTAGAAGTTCCACGTTTCGCGGGGTATTTTTTGTGTATTTTGGTATTTTTTTGTATTTTTGCGAGAAAACTTATTAATCATTAGGAAAAATATAGAAAACATCAGAACAAATAATCTAAAAGTCTGGTGAGCTCAGGAAAAATGGTAATACATAGTGTGATGAAATGTAGGATAATCAGCAGAATCACCAGTATAATTTAAAAACCTAAAGAATAGAAACGAAAACCTAAAAATGAATAATTAAAATAAATAAGAAAAATATTTTGCCCCCCTTTATTTGTACTTTGCTCAATAGTTCCGAGTATGACTAGCTATTTCCAATTTTGTTGGTTCAAAGCATCTTTTCTAGTCGAACAATTGCGAGACGGTATGTTTCATCACTGTATACTGCTTTTGGGGAGACCACTTTTAGGTGTCTACACCACATGTGGCATAAATGTGCCATGAATAAACTTTTGTACCTAAATACTAAAATGCACTCTCCCATTCAACCAATACTCATGTGTTTGAAAGGGGAAATAATAGTACTCATCCTACAAAAGTCGACTCGAAATGCAACACATACTCTTTAATCTTGGCAAGATATTCAATCTAGAAGACACAAATGGACACAAGTCTATCAAGTGAGGTCTTTATTAGCTTGTAATGGGGCTTAGGTTAAGGGTAGGATAAAATTTGGGAAATGTGAGCTAGAAAGTCCATTTTAGGGGAGCAAACACCAATGAATCAACATAGCCTAAAATAAGAGGCTAAGTGCAACTCCAATCAACTCCTAACTCCATAAACCAGACTAAATCGATATACAAACCAAAACCACCATGTATCATCATCAAACTATGAACTATACAACTTGTGAAGGCATTATTGGACTACTAAATGAAGAACTTATTTTTGGATTTTTTTTCTTTTTTTTTTGAATGAATAAATACAACTTTTGCCTTGCATTACAATAACTGAGATATGGATGATGACGACACAAACAAACCAAAGAGCCAACAACTCAACACCACAACTACTCTCCAAATGATCACCAAAACAAGCTACCATAGATACATACACCACACACACCAACCATCCTAATTCTCCCCCAAGCTAGACTTGGGTTACACGAACAAGGGTTTGTAATGTAGGTAATCATGAAATGAAAGGAATAAAGCTCAAAAATAAGGGATCAAGGGAGTATTATAGTGTTCTAATCAATGTAGCACGGCTCCTAAGAAATGAAAGCCTCCTATCATGCTCGACCAATGACCAAATAACCAACTAAACGAATACCAAGCCAAGACTAAGATCAGTGACACACCAGGAACTAACACACAAGAAAGAAATAAGAATGATTATACATTAAGGCTCAAATTCTCTCAAGTTCAATCCTTCCTCGTTCCAAAGATACATCAAGCTAGGTCATGTTCATCAAATCCAGTTAAGGAATCAGAAAAGCAATCATAAGTTCACAATGGTCGAGTTCAAGAAACATAAGCATCAAAATTTCACACAATGGGGCACAGGGAGACATGCTCTCCAAGAGAATCTATATTCACAAGGGGTACTCAAAGGGAATCATCCCTAATTTTCAACACTAGACTAGAAAGCAATACATTTTTTTGGTTGCAAGTAAACTCCCACTCCTAGTGAATGGTACAAACCTTGCAACTATCCAAAAAGCAATGAAATCTACACTAGAAAGCATTAAAATCTACACTAGAAAGCAATAAAAACTTACCACAAACCAATGCGCTTGATACATTCCTCCCCCAAGCCGAACTCTGCAATGTCCCCAGTGCAAGAAAAAGGAAAGTAAATCAAGCGCACACCCATTATGGTGGAAAGAGCGAAGGATGACGAACAATCGGACACATTTTCGTCGCTTTTTCCCTGACAGAAAACAAAAACTGCCCAAAACTCCCTTTTCTGAGCCGAATTTGGCCAAAATAAGGTGGTGCCCACTACTTGTAGTGGGTCCTTCTTAGAATGTCGTCTTTCGGTCAGAGAACACTACTCTTTTGCCCGATTTGAAGAAGTTTGATTTTTTCGCGAAAATTCCCCTGAACCGACTGGTTCAGGTTGAACCGGTCGGTTACGAGCCGGTTTGAACCGGTCGGTTTGGTTTGAACCGATCGGTTAGAAATCCTTCTAGCGATTTTACCCTTCGCGCATCTGGTCGGTTCATTTGAACCGACCCCTTGAACCGACCGGTTCAACCTTCTTTTTTCGTTTTCTGCTCCTCTCGCATCCGGGGGGTTTAAATGAGCCGGACCCCCCGTAACCGGTCGATTTTTGCCCAACCGACCGGTTCACCTACAACCTTTGAACTTTTCTTCTCGCAATCGGGAGGTTCAACTCAACCCCCCAACTGAACCGGTCGGTTTGACCTCCAACCGACCGGTTTGACCTACTGCATGCCACACCTACACACTTAGCTAAATGTCATTAGTCCCTCACTCTCACTCACCAAATCTTTTATTCTACAACTATACTTAGGTAAATGTCATTAGTCTCTTGAACCTCGGACCATCACTTGGGAAGTATTGAAGGAACCCAGCATCAACGCTCAGTCCACCATGCCCCTAGACAGGGGAACTACATGGATGGACCAGATAGTCCGATTCCTTAGGGATGAGCAGCTCCCAGACGACCCGAAGCAAGAAGATAGAGTCAGGACTCAGGCTCGATGGTTCGAATGGTATGAAAGAAGGCTGTACAAAAAGTCCTATACCCATCCCTTGCTTCGGTGTGTGACACCGGACGAGGGGGATTACATCCTTCGGGAGATTCATGAGGGGGCTTGTGGTAGCCATCAAGGGGCAAGAACRATGGCCGGGAAAGTCCTTCGAGCCGGGTACTATTGGCCTACCCTCAAGCATGAGGCGCATAACTTGATACAGAAATGCGAAAAGTGTCAGAAGAATGACTCGGTGCCTCACCGACCAGCAAATCAGCTTTCAGCCATCCTACCCACCCTGCCATTCGACAAGTGGGGCATGGATCTGTTAGGACCTTTTCTACAAGCCTCGGGGCAAAGAAAATTCCTCATCATTGCATTAGACTACTTCACCAAGTGGATAGAAGCCGAACCTCTGGCAACTATAACTGAAAAGCAGGTTCAGCAGTTCATATGGAGGAACATTATCACTTGGTTTGGGATACCTCGGGTCCTCGTGACAGACAACGGGAGACAGTTCGTCAGTGAATCCACCAAGGAATACTGCGCTAGGTTCGGCATCAACATCCGAGCAACCTCAGTGGACATACCTCAAACCAATGGACAAGCGGAGGCTACTAATAAGGTCATCCTTCGAGGAATCAAGACAAAATTGGAGGGTTCCGAGGGAACTTGGGTCAATGAGCTTCCCAGGGTCCTATGGTCAGCTCGGACTACATCTAAAGAAGCCACAGGACACACACCCTTCTCCTTAGTATATGGCAGTGAAGCCGTCCTGCTTGTGGAAGTCGGGATACCTTCCCCACGGGTAACATTCTACGATCATGACCAGAACGAGGAGTTCAAAAAGATCGACCTCGACCTGCTACTCGAGACTCGGGGAAACGCATTACTAAAGTCCATCTCCTATAATCAAAAAATCACAAGGTACTTTAATCGGCGAGTTAAGACTCGAGAGATTCAGGTGGGTACTGCGAAGGTTTGAAGCGACATGTCGGGAAAACATGCTTGGCAAGCTGAATCCTAACTGGTAAGGCCCCTATCGGGTCACCGAGATGATCAGGCCCGGAACCTACAGGCTCGAAGACATCAATGGTAAGTCTCTCCCTCGACCATGAAATACAGACAACTTGCGCAAATACTACATCTGAAGGTCAAGACTTGTTTATTTTTGTTTTCAAATTATTTGAATGCTGTAAAACGACAAAGCCCTCGATCAGGTCATCCTCGCCGGATCCCTGTTCGAGCAATGCTCAGTCAGCACTGCTATGACTAACACTCGTTGTAATAAAAGCATTAATAAAAGTCTTCCTTTTGCGCACATTACGTATAATTTTCATACAAGTTCTCAGCCTTGGAAATTGGCATGCTCACCTTTGGGGCAACACCAGCCTCGGAGGCACCCCCTCGAGACAAAGGTGCACATGCCAACCCTCAAGAAAAAGCAAATAATTGAAACAAGCAAAGTGGAAAATAAAAACAAGTATAAGTGCTCGGAATGTGCAAAGGGAATCAAATTTTGGGCATAAAAGCCAGACTTAGCTGGCAAGATATATATTCATAAACAAAAGCCAGGCTCAATTGGCAAATATTCGATTACAAAGGTCGGGAATCTACACCGACCAACAACACTTAGTGAAATATTCAAATTATTACAATTTATGGCCAGAACATGGCCAGCGGAAGATACTGAAAATAAAAGCAGAAGGGTCCTAGAGCTACTCGGGAGAACTGGCTGACTTCTCAGCGCCATCATCGTCATCTGACGTCCCCTTCTCCGCCGAGGCCTTGGAGGTGGTGGCAGCTCAAGTCTGAGAAGACGCCTTAGCAGCAAAGGCCACGGGAGATGTGGAGACTCGGTCCGCTTGAGCCTTAGCCGCAAGCTCAGCAGTCTTCTTCGACAAACGCTCCAGCATCTGGGCCAGTTCCCGAGCAACCCCTTCGTCTTATTTGGCCTTAATAGCAGCCAGCTGATCGGGGGCCACAGTAGCAATAGCGGCCTCAATCGGAGTCAAGGCATGGCTGACACCAGTCTTGAAAGAAGACTGACCCAGCTTAATCTTGTGCTCTACCACAACCTGACCACCAGCAGCCAGATTCTCCCTTTCAGCCTCCAAAGCGTCATTCAGCTCTTTGATGGTGGCATCTCTCTTGGTAATGATCTTCTTTTGCCTCGAGGCTCGGTTAATAGCCTGGACCCGATCATTCTCAAGGTTCTGCCTCTAGTCCTTCCACTGCTGGAGCTCCTCCTTCTCCCTCTGCAGCTCCTCCAGCTCTTTGTCCTTGTCCTGGACAATCTGCATCTTACGGTCAAGAGACCGCTTATTCTTTGCATGGTGAAAGGAGAGGGCATGCATCTTGACGGTCAGCTGAACCGATAGTCGCTGTTAGATGTAAGAATACTCGAAAAGAATCAAAATGAAATTACAAGTATAGACACTCTGAAGAACAAGTTACCTCGAGCCAGGCAAACTTGAGGTCCTCGGTTTCCCGAGCCAGGGCTTCCTTCTTCATCAATTCCGAGACTTCCTCCTGATAGACGACCCCCTTCAAGGAAGACTCAACCCTTTTGTGCCTCTGTTCCCCCTGCAGTTGAGTCAGGGGAACCACTGAACCAGCCTCCGGGTCGACCCTCAGCCTTTTCCGTTGGAAAGGCATCTCATCACCACCTGTTAAATCTGTAACAGGGATACAGTCCTGGAAATTGTCGACGAAGGGAGAGTTCGGAGGAGGGATGTCAGGATGCGTCTCTTCCGGGTCCGTCTCCCGGACAGCTTCGAGACCCCCGGGAGTTTCCTAGGGTTCTACAAGGAGTAAAATCACGAGATTAGAAGATAGCATGGGGAAAATCAAGACACTCAACAGAGCCTGCGTCGAGAACTTACCTCGGCCACAGACGGGATGGGGATGTTACCAGCGTCCATCTTCGTGTCAATATCAGCAAAAAGGAAATCAGCTGCAGAGATGGTGTCAGCCATACTGAAGTTTCCGAACTTACCAGCCTCTGCAAAACAAGGGTCAGCCATATTAACAATAGAAACACAAAATTAACTTCAAATGGCAATAATATAAATAAGTATTTAGAGTCGGGACAATGGACCGAGACAACAGACACCCTACCCGGAGACATCTTTTTACTTAAGCCGCACATTGCCAGATAGTGTTCATTCTGCAGGATCGTATCATCCGGCAACCATTGCCGAAGAGCTTCTAGTAGGGTATATACATTCCCCGACGACCATTTTTTCTCCCTCAAAAAAGAAGAAGGCCAAAGCTCCCTCGGACTTGTTCATCGGAGGCACGTTATAATTCAAGATCAGGTTAGGACGGTTCAATGTCCTTACCCGAGGGAAGTCCCAAGCAGTTGGCCTATATACAAAGGCAAACTCCCGACGGAACCCTTTCCAGCTGGATCGAGTCCGACCCAAGACCTTGTACGGCTTCCGACACTGCAAGATCCACCATCCCGGGCCATACTGATCGCCTTGACACTCGCTCAGTTTGAAGATGTTTCGGAAAAGGGTCAAGGTCAAAGGTTTGCACATCCAATGATAGATGGACAGAAGCCCAACTATGTGTGCTATAGAGTTGGGCATCAGGTTGTGCAGAGCTAAGTTATACTCTTGCAGCAACAAGGGTATAAAAGGGTTGAGAGGAAATCTAAGTCCCATCTCCAGGTGACCCTTATATACAGCTATGGTCCCTGGAGACGGTAAAACGACCGACTAGTCAAAGTTCGGTGCTATGTACCTGTATGGGGGAGGAAGAAAGAACTTTTGGTTCTCCCAGAAATGTAACTCCTTTAGCAACCTTTTCTGATAATGCTTCTCGATGTAAAAGAAGCCAGGCCCCCTTTCATTATTCGGCACTTCTTGCCCCGATGTCGACATCCCAACGATTCTGTCAATTTTGAAAGTCACCTTATCATCTACAAATTTACGTCTAAACTGCTTACAGTCGTTGCCCATCTTCCTACATATACCTACTTGCCAAGGTAATAAGACACCCTCTAACTGTTCTCCCTCAGGCTCAGGAGTCAACGACGGGGTCTCTAAGGGAATGACATCTAAGACATTCTGACTATGTACTACACTCGGTATCACCGCACCTTCGGGAAGAAACTCTCCATCTAAGATCGGGATTCCATCCTTAAGGTCATACACGTATTCCTGAATCGGAAGGTCCTCCTGAGCCGGAGCATGTTCTGAGACTAGAGGGTCGGCAACAGGATTATCTACAACAGGTCCTTCTAAGGGTCCTTCTATAAGGTCAAGCATCGGCTGGTCATCCGAAGCTACACTGATACTAACATCTAAGTCAGAGAATAAAAGCCCCCGAGTCGGGGAATATACAGGACTACTACTAGGGTCAGATTCAGAAGGAAAACTAGCCATGTTATTATACACAACAACAAAACGAAACCTAAGTCAAGGGAGTCAAGAATACAACGTACCTTAGTCGGAGTATCCTAAAGGAGGGAGTCTCGCACCTAGCTCGGTCGAAGTCCCGATCCCCAGCGGTAAACAGAAATCCTCAAAAGAAAGAACTCTAGAGAGAGAAATTTAAACGCTCTAGAGAGAGAAGAGAGAAGATTTCCTAAAATCCTAGAGAGAGAAGAGAGCTTTCTAGAGAGAGGAGAGAGCTTTTTTAGAGAGAGGAGAGAGCTTTTTAGAGAGAGAAGCCAAATTTGGAAAGTGGTAAATGTGAAAATGAAATTTACCAATCTTACTATTATATATGCAGGTAAAGGTGAACAGTTACTCTAACATAATCAAGTACCACTTTTAATATTAAATATTGAAAGTGGTAAAACTGTCCACGTTCATCCTACCAGACCGATCATCCACACTTGTGAAATATTGACATGAGTATTTCCTTTTCCCGAGAAAAAGTACCCTCGGTATTCAAAGGAATAGAGTCTCCTTTTCCCGAGGTTAGCACCCTCGGGAATCAAAGGAATGGAGCTTCCTTTTCCCGAGGTTGGCACCCTCGGGAATCAAAGGAATAGAGCTTCCTTTTCCCGAGGTTGGCACCCTCGGGAATCAAAGGAATGGAGTTTCCTTTTCCCGAGGTTGGCACCCTCGGGAATCAAAGGAATAGAATTTCCTTTTCCCAAGGTTGGCACCCTCGGGAATCAAAGGAATTGAGTCTCCTTTTCCCGAGGTTGGCACCCTCGGGAATCAAAGGAATG